>JAYMSU010001497.1:0-10327 GCA_036897765.1 Erodium chrysanthum
CTCTCGATGCCATTCAACTACCGCCCGTTGTTCCACGATGGTATGGGTTAAGATGGGTTGGGTGGAGGGCCTCACGAGTTACTATAAGGCACTGCTTACGAGGAGGTCAGTAATTGGTCACGTCAACTCCAATCGGCCAACAAGGTCATCGCAGCTCCATTGCAAGCCGTCGAAACTCATTGGAAAATGGGCTTTAACGTGAGAGAGAAATGGAAAGTTCTGTGAGACAATGGTAGTAACCCGATAAAGTAAAAGATAGCTTGGGTAAAACTTAAAATATAGACATTTGTTTAACGAAATGTAACTTTGAGGATAAGACCGTAAAAGAGACAATATCTGAACATAGTTACTCAATTTTCCCGTTCATATTTAGTCTAACACTTTTTTTGTTTTGATGATTAATATACATGACCTCAAAGGGGGTCTTTAGAATCAAAACAGTATAAAACACATGAAATCAAAGACTACATTTGCCGAATCAGTTTTGGCATTGCACAATGAAAGAACACAACATACGAAATTCACTAGCACTACATTTCCTGCAAACCTTTTTGGCTTTCCTAACAGCTTGCTTACCATGAACAAAAAAAAGGCTAGCTCTCACTAGACTTGGCATAAATTCATACAAACTGCCACAGAAACATTCATCATACAAACTGCTACAGAAACTACAGAGCAAAAGTAGATATCATTCTTTTTTATCAATGAGTTTAATCTTTAACTCAATCTCCCCAGACTCAACCTCGCTAAGTCTCAACCAAACATCTTGCACAACCTCGCCATTGACACAAACAATGGAGCTCTCCCTCACAAGGCAGTTATCAGAATCAGGGACTACTTTCCTTAGCGTTGTCTCACCCGAAGAAGAAACTTGTATGATCTGTTTCAGTCTAGCGCTGGAGAATATGGGTTGAAGGTTGAGCTGAGCACGCCCCATCTTGTCGTCTGACTTGAAATGGTCTTTATCAAACACTTCCTATAAGAAGAAACAAAGCCATTTCATGCATCAGTGTCATGGAAATGATCATTTAGATTTCTAAGCGCAAGGACTTCCTAAATAAGTTGCAATCTCAATTATCATTTATACAAGCATCAAACAATAAGAACATACCAAATTTAGACTTACCAAATTTAAAACCCCTACAGGTTGTGAAACAGAGAAAGTTAACTCTTCGTTCCAGACGGGATTGAGGCAACTGTTGATAACCTTGGTCTTAGCCACCTATATCGAACATCGATAATAGTTAAAAGAGCATACAATTTAACACAATCCCAACATAAATGTTTAAAAGAAAAGCCATATTATATTTTTGGATCTGAACTAAGATAACCAAACAGTTAAGGAAAAGAAGAAAAAAGCTCTTTTTTTTGGATAATGAAGCAAAAACAGGAAGTGTTCAATTACAGCAAGTGCACATAGATCATCAAAGTTGGTTCATTACTTTAGTAGGGAAGTAGATACTATAGATTCAGCAAAGGACCCAATAATAGGCAAAATTAATGTGTAAACTCCATTGTGATATAGAATCTAATAAAATCAAAACATGTGAGAAAGTTACCTGATTGCCCAACTTGAGTACAACATAAGGATCACTGCTCTTGAAATCCCTAATAGCAAGCTTTCTTCCTTGCACAACTTGCACTTTCAGCAACCCCTCCATGTTTTACCCAAAACACAAGTCTACAGTAATAAACAACAAAGTGAAAATTTATGAATTGAAGCACTATATCAATATAAAACAGATCCAGCATTCAAGAAGATAAAGCAGAAGCCATTTTGGGAAGAAGAAGAAAAAAAAGAATGGGATTGTGAAATAACAAACAAAAGTTAAAGTAATGCAAGAGGGCTAATTAGATTTATTTCCATGAGATGAAATTGTAATATGATATCAAATAGAAACATCAATTGAACCTGAAATCAAGAAGATCCAAAGAAAGTAAATAGAAAGGAAGAATCTTCCATACATCTAATCTAGCAGAAGAAGAAACAAGTGTTTGCAGGAAAGCAAGAGAAGCTGTGGTGAGCAAATCAAGGGAAGAAAAGGAAAAATGTCCAAGAAAGAATGAGAAAGGAGTGCCACAAAATGAAAGCTGATGGTAACTGTACTGAAAAAAGAGAAGCTTTTACAAGAAAAGGAGCTGGCAATCAAGTTAGGTTATATTGAATACATTCAATGCAAAAACAAATATTATAAATTTAGACCAAGATTGGAAAATGCATAGAAACAATATAAAAGTAAAATTACCTGTAAAGAAAAGAGATTAGGGCTGAGTGGTTCTGAATCTGACTGGAAAGTATTTGTTGTGAGATGGATGGATTCAGAAACCCAGTTTAGAGGGTTGAGAGAGGAACACAACAAGTTTGGATCTTGCTTGCTGTGATGATGATGAAGAAGAAGAAGAAGATGAAGATGAAGATGATATATAAATAAATACTGGGACTGGGACTGGGATTGGGTTGATAAGTAGTGTATATGATGGGCTGGAGTGGTCAGGCTGACCAGGTCAGACCGCGTCCATGTTCAAGTTCATGTGCATCTCAGGCTCAGCAACTATAACTAATTATAAAACCCACTGATTGGCCATCCAAGGAAGAATTTATGTCTTGCACTTGACTTACCCATACACTTTTCTCATTTTTACTTTTCTTGCCTTTTGTATGGCTCAAAATCCTAATTTGAATGTTTCAAAAGATTAATATGTATTTTAGAAAATTAATCATGTATAAAATACCATCAATAACCTTTTCTAATACATCACAAACAGAAGCTTTAAAAATTATATATGTCCTCTGCTAAGACGCAGATCAGCCAAAGCGGTCTATAAGTCTTATATGTACATGAGTTCCTTAATCGAATCGCTTCTACTACCACCGAATGGACAATCTTGTTTGCCCCCCTTCTTACCTACTAAAACCGGGATCAAGAGAGGACATTCATCAAGTCACCTATGTCATCCACTAAGGGATGCTAATAGACCATTAATATCCTTTTTATTCTTAATAGCCATCACTTGTCAATAAAGATATAAGAAAGGTACGAAAGCATAGGTTATACTTGATTTTTAATTCTCGTAAATTTTCACCGGTCAAATATTGTCAACTTCAACAACCAAGATCTGTCGTTTTTCTTCTTTTTACTTATTCTTTAAGCAAAATGAATATTTATCACTTCAAATTATTTATTACATCCTTAAAATTGTGTAAGAGCATGAATTGATACTCTTTTTTACTTGGAGTGTGATGAGTTGCAAAATCATAGTCAACTGTGAGATTGAGAAAATTCTTGACTTTGCCACTCAAAACACAGATATGATACTCATTTTGAAGACAATCAGATAACCCTAAACCCTGATACATTTTATCAGTGTAGTTCCATTTAGAAACAGGAGTACAAAGTCCATGTAGGGAATATAATATACAAGGCCGAGGTATATCCATGACCATTGGGCCATTTTCTTTTTCTGCAAAGCTGTTGTTCTAAAACACTAATTCATCAACCTCAAATGCCACATTTCTAAGAATCTTTAGTCAATACGACAAAGCAGTAGGAACAATACCAATAAACAAAGTAGCAGGCAATGTAACACAATCATTGGAATCTTAGGACCTAAACATAGTACATTTATCATAAAACTATTCCTAAGTATGACTGACTGTACATGTGGACTGTCAATTCAGAAATATAGTGGCAACAAAAGAGGCACCACGCCTTCCCTACCATGTACACCTCTCATTTTGTACTCATACTCCTTGTGGGGATTGTCAAAAGGTTTTCAGCAATCAAGCATAACCTCTACTTCCTCTTCCATACTACACATGTCCACAGCTCAACTATTTGGTATGCTTAATAATAGTCTGCATGTTAATAGCTCTGTTTCATCTAGCAGCACAGCAGCCTTGTGAATTCTCCAGGAACATATGCTGTATCACATTCCTTGCTCTCATCACTTTGTGCTTGATTTCCCTACTCGATTCTTCCAAACGCTCTGCATTTGAAAAGTCAATTTAGAATCTAAACTAGCATTGTTAAATTCGAGGATGAAGAGAAAAGGTATATGATTACAAGAGGTTCATCGTCAGAACTTTCAGCATCCTGAGCATGATTTTCTTTATTCTCTTCATAATCAATATCTTTTTCTTCACCGTCTGATTTCTCTTCATCAGATTCCTCTGAATGATTCCATCTTGAACCTAAATCTTCTGATTGTTTTCCTCTGGAAACTGATTTCACTTCCTCATCAGATTGCTCCCCATCTGTCACATTTTCATCCACTATTTCATTGTGATCCCCTTCAAAATCACCTGACAAAGAAATTTAAAGAACCAAGAGAAATATAAATACTAACAAATTCCATGTGCAACTATATTTTGTAAGAAGACCATTCAACTTCATGGACTACTATGACTCTGGTATCATAAGAGACGTGTGTGTCTCAGCTTTAAACTACGCTTGACCATCCTACAGATAAGATATGTGGGACAAGTGACAATCTTGACACCTAAATTACCTGAACCCATGAACCAAATATATCAATAGCGTCATTATCAGTGGCATACTATAACACTACGTGATAGACATGTGTTTTAGACTACCCCTTCATCACATGAGGCAACACATAACATATAACTATGACACTCAGGACTTTCTCACTTTAATTGGTTAAGGAATCAAAGAACACAGGGACTTTTTGCAGCAAAAATAAGATCACAGGGAGTTTTTGCTAAAAGTTGATAGATCACAGGGAGTTTCTGCAATTTCCCCTATAATTAAAGAGGAAGTTCTAAACTAATGGGATTGAGACTTCACATATCTTATCTGCTATCCTGTACATATTCTCTCTTTTATAATAATATTAAGATCAAAAGCAAGCCTTCTGAGTTCTGAATAAACTAAACTTCTCCCTCTCTTTTTCCAAACCTACATTTACATTAACTTACCGGAGTTCACAGAATCGACTTTGGACATCCAGGTAGGTTCAGGGTTTGATACATCAGAATTCTCTTTACTGTCAGCCTCAGGTAATTTACTTTCTGACACTTCTTTGCGCCTACGCTTCAGATTTTTCTTTGGAGTTCTTTCCTCTTTAACTCTAGAAAAGAAAAATTAATTGTCAACTTACAGTTCCTAGTTAGTGAAGATGCAAAGACAATAAGTGCAAAATTTTACTCACTGTTTTGATGATTTTTTATTCTGCTGTGATCTGTGGGAAATCTTACTTTTCTGCGCAGCCCCGGGTGCACTGCATATAACCAAAGGAATGAGAAGATGAACGTTCATAAATTGACCTCTTTCCAAACCAATATTTCACCAACAGAAATTATAATAACAATATAATTAAGAGAGGACCATATATAACCAAAACTATGACCAAGTATGTAAGACTTACGCTTTTGTATGAGGGGAACCTTCAGACAATTTTAACTTCTGCAGATGTTTTTAGGAAGTGTTAGAATTGGGACCAAGTTATTCCCCACTACTTCACAGTATCCATAAACTAGATTTGATTTAGCTACAAGACAGAATGGTAAGGAAAAGAATGACAATAATACACCTTTGCTGACTTGCGACCATTGTTAATGAGCTCCCAACGCTCCTTATCCAAGCGCAGTACTTCAACATCACCATCATTATATAACACCTACAACAGAATCAGATGAGTATGTTTTACATCAGAAACCTTCAGAGATGACAAATAGGTGGTAGAAGTAGTAAAAGGGCTCACAGAAGTATGGCTTACCACATGTTTTCTTTTTATGGGATCATAGGACTTCACAGTACCTTCGTAAAATCTGTTGAATATAACAAGCAGCCGCAGCAGGAAGATAACAAGTTAGAATTCTTGATTACAAAATATTTCCTCTCTTTTATTTCCAGTGAATAATAAACATACAGAAAACAAAGGGAAGCCTTCTGAGGCAGTGAATAACTTCCCAAAAATGATTAATGATACATCATGATCCAGTTGCTTGAACAAATATATTTACTGAGACTTAGTTATTTTCCAACTTTCAATTGGCATTGGAATACTTCCCTCACAGAACAATGGATTTCGTTTTCTGAAGATTGTGTACACAACCTAGAGCCAAAAACTTGGAAGACATAAACTTTGGAGAACATTTTCCATGAAATAAAAGGAGCAAAACTGGGAATTTTGTTGTTGTTATCTTTGCTATTTATTGAAAAAAATGGCTGTTCTTATATTATCCTGTCTCTTTATAGATTACTCACTTCTTGTCCATTGGCCACCAAATTTTTATCCTGCAACCAATCAAGTCTGACAAGTCCTCACCATCCTTGAATGAGCACTGATACAAAAAATACACGCCATAGATTATATTAGTGGTAACCAACGGTAAAACGAATAGTTACTTAGGCATAATGGGAAGCTCATCATTTACTCAGGTAAAGCAGGCCAAAAGAACTTATTGTTATGCACACTTTGTGCTAGTTCAGAGCATGCTATAATACTATCCACTATGTTGTCCGCATAACGTGATCTCAACGTCACAAGACAACACAACCTTGTCATGGTTCTAAGGCTCATCCTCAGATACATTCGCAAAAAATAATAACTAAATATGGAAGAATGAGAGACCAACCTTCACTAAACCCACATTGCTTCTTTTCCGCTTCTTGCCCGATCCCAATGGAGACCTGGAACTGGTGTTGATCTTATCTGTTTCCATTAGCACAATTGACTTCTGCGAGAGACATGAGATTAGTTACAAAATGGAGCAAAAAACAGTACAGCACAGTACAAAAGTACATGATGATAAAGCCAGTTGAAAGCATACAAGCTCACCTTTGAGTCATGATCATCAGCATCTTCAATTGTTCGTGATTTGCCACTATGATGTCGTTCTTGCTTGTCTTTGCGTTTTGATGACGTACTTTTTGGAACTGATAATACCAAGTCTGAGTTCATACTTCCAAAAATATCATCCTCTGAATGTGTATCCTGTTCTTGAGATTGAAAAGAGGAAGCTTCTGTTTGTTGTAAATCATCCTTTGTTGCTCTGCTAGGAGACTTAGAAGTGCTTTTTGGTGTTCTGAGAGCAGGCAATAATCTCTGCTGTTCAAGAACTGGAACAATTGTAACATCACAACCTTTTCTTTTTTGATGCTTCTGAGTTTTCTTTGATTTTTTATTTGGAGAATGCTCATGCCCATTGATCTGTTCAAACTTGCTGGATTTCTCACGATCAATATCCACATCATTGTCAGCATTTTTACTTTTAGCCAGCGTAGACGTACCCTTAAGCCCCTTTCTAGCTTTAGGTCCCTGGGATTTCAAATGTTTGATTATTTTACTTAAAGGTATTTCATTATCACTGTCCTCTAGAATTTCATCCATGGCAACTTCTGACTGAACCTGATGCAATTACAAAGACAACTAAAATATGTCAGCAAAAGATGAAAGAAGCATCAATATAAAATGTTGTTGTAAGCACTACTCAGCGGCAGAACATACAAGGCCATTAGTACCGAACTTCAGTGACGCAAAGTGGGCCAACACACTCTCATCAGCGAGCCATGTGTGCATATCACTGGCAAGTTTCCCTTCATCTACATTTTGCCCCTCTCTGGCTGTTTGCATTTCTATGGGTGTTTGCCCCTCACTGGCTGTTTGCACTTCATTGGGTGTTTGCCCCTCACTGGCTATTTGCACTTCCTTGGGTGTTTGCCCCTCACTGGCTGTTTGCACTTCCTTGGGTGTTTGCCCCTCACTGGCTGTTTGCACTTCATTGGGTGTTTGCCCTTCAATGCCCATTTTCCCTTCACCAGCTGTTTTTCCTTCAATGGCTATCACTTCTTCAGTAGCCTATCAAACAATGCAATATTGTCAGCTCGAATACTACGTTTTTGAAGTATTAATAAATTGTTGAAGCGCCAAAATGTTTTTGTTTGGCAGAAAAAATTAAACTGTAAAACAATGCAACCAAACTTCAGCTCAAGAAAATTTGCCTTAGAATCATTCCCATCTTTATTCCCACGCGATTTGTACAGAACCGCAGGCAAAGAGATCAAGGTGTTCGTCTCTTGCAGATTGTCTTCCTTTCGAGCTAAGCGCTTGATGATTGACAGGCCAAGGTCACAAACAGCATACGAATTCTGAAATTTTACACAACTTAAAGATGTAAAACTTTTAATTAATCAAACACTTGACAACAAAAAACCAGTTATCAGCAAATACATAAATGTTATATTCATCTCCAAACCTTTGATTTTTCTGCATCTATTACATCTTTTGAACACTTTATACTCTTAAAGATTGAGACTATTGCAGAAATACTCCCTTTATCCTTGACGATATCAGCTTCATCACAACGCAGTAGCATAGAAATGAACAGGTACAATTGCCTACAAAATATAAGGCATTGGAATACCTAAGAAAATGTTCCAACTGAAGCAGGGCAAACATTAGCTACTAGTTTGGGCAATTAAACACACGAGGTATTTGTACAGCCACTATCCGAAATCTAGACTGGAGAAAATGGAATTTTATGTGTTTATGTGCATTATTAAAATGTAGAAAAACTAGAGTATGGAACCAATTATAAATGTATACCTTTATTAACCAAAATCATAAGAACAATGTATTTCACTATGTTGTTTAAAAATCAGAGAAAACTCATTTCATAAATATCCCACACAAGTCAAGTTAACAAATTTAAGCAATGGAGATCAGGGAAGTCATCAGCAAAGTATAGGTATCAGCCTTTTTTCACAAGACTGTCTCAAGATACAAAAAACATTCTCAAATTCTAGATGACTTGTGATAAAATATTCTACGACCAAGAAAAGTCAACGAGATTCATGGACATACAACAAAAAAAGTATTTTCTTTTACAAAAATTAGCTTCTACATGCACTCTTTCACAGGTGCACATGACCTGTTCCCACCCCTCTCCCTAGTAAATAATGTCATCCAATAGTGAAAAAGTATCAATGAAATCCATAGTACTTATGATTATAGGTATACCTGTATATCAGTTCAAACCTTTTCACATCCTTGCACTCATCAACATTAGGACATGAATGATGAGCAATAGCATGGACTAGATATGGAAGAATATATTCAGGGTAAGCCATTGGGGTATTTGCATCAGTGTGCACAGAGAATTGACGTGCCCTTGTTTGATGGCAGATTTGAATAATATCAGCCAAGTTATGTTTCTCCTGCCATTTCAAAGAGGATAAATTTCCAAATAATACATATATGATAAATGAAAGTGATAAGGTGTTGAGAATTACTTCATAGTAATCAAAGTTGATAGACATACCTCTTCAAATTCTGTGGGACTCAACCCAATGATATTAAGTACAAAGGCAGCAGCATATCTTGCATCTAATAATCGGTCCTTTATATATCGATAAACTTTGCTCAGGAATAATTTCCTAGCCTGAGGAAAACTAATCTACATGACGGAAAGGGCAAAAATAACAATCATTTTCATATACTTGTAAAAGTTGAGAGAAAGAGGTAGTGTAGAAGAAAACTCCACCTCTGGCATTCTTAAAGTTAAGTGGAACATGTCAATAGGTATCTTCTGATTCCATTGCCTTGCCAGACGAAGAATTCCTTTTGCAGAAGCAAGCCTCAAATGGGCCTTGTCAACAGAGCTGTAAGACCGACCAATTTTCCATTTGAAATTTTGAGCTACATGATATGATATTTAATCAATTCAAAACAGCAAATGTCCTTAGTATAACAAAGGTAAAAGTCAACTACCTCGATTCCACATCTTTGGAATATTCTCCAAGAGAAAGTATGTTTCGGAGGATTTTCAAAAGGCTATCAATCCGAGGCCTAAGATGTGCGTCCTTTACAGGCAAGTAGCTCTTCACCAATGTCTTTATGCCATGTATCTATAGAAAAGCAAAGTCATAACAAAACAAATCATCTATCATGATGTTACATCACAATAAACAAAATACAAGAAGCCTATAAAAGGACCACAGTTCCTGATATATTATCCACACAAAGATCATGAGCGAAACATTAACAAATCATGAAACTACTAAAGGTAGAACAAATAAGTTTGGCAAAAGAAGGTAACCTTCAACGTGCAAATTTCACTTCTGTCCTCCCATGAAGTTTTTTTGTTATCCTCTGGGTTCTGAAAATTGGTATGAGTGCTTTAAAATAAAACCCAACAATTAAGAGGACTTAAATAAAATACACTTGCACGAGTTCAGTAGATCTTCAAGTACATACAGCGCTGCAGTTTAGGATCTTGCTTTCTATGAAGTCCACAACTTCGCTCTCTCTAGTTTCAAAAACTGCCATTGCAGTCTGAGCTATACATCCCAGAGACTGTAGT
>JAYMSU010001498.1:0-10327 GCA_036897765.1 Erodium chrysanthum
GGTAACGGCGGTGAGCAGGCACATGTCGCCGGATATAGACAAAGTGCGGAGGCTTGTTCGTCAATCCAAGTGCTTGCAGGACAAGATGACGGCGAAAGAGAACGCTACGTGGACGGCTATTATTCGCCAAGAAGAGGTTTTGATTCGGAAACTGTATCCTGACAGCAGCCTGCCTGCATCAGGCGGGTATTGGGAATTGGGAGATTACAGTGATTATGATGTTGAAGGAGTTGACGCCGCTATGATCGTTGATGCGGAGGAGTGTAAGGCCGGTGACATGCCTTCTTTGGTTCCCCAAATCAAAGGGGAGCTTGTTGAAACTAGTACTTCCGGCTCAATGCACAATAGGAAGAGATCGTCTGATGAGGAGCAGCAGAGGCTGTTTGAGAACAAGATATTCCCGTGCCAGTTCCCTCAATGTCCGTATAACAGTTTACGCCTCGGGTTTCTGACAAGGGTCTTGAGGAACAATCACCAACGGAGCTGTCCGTTCAAGAACAATGCTTACCAAGAATTTGAGATGCCAAGCTTGTATGTTGACAATTTGGGCCAGCCTACTCCGCCGGCACAACCTGCTAACCCGGTTACTCCGCCTTTGAACGAAGCTCCTACTAGTGCTGTGAACCAGGGTCTGTATAATCTCTCGGCTAATGCACCGATGAACCAAGCTTCGTTCAATCAGGGAGGTGTTGCACCTTTGAACCAGGGTCCGTATAATGTTTCTACTAACACAGGTGCTGCAACTGTGAATTGGGCTCCATTCAATCTCTCTAATAAGGCAGCTGGTGCGCCTATGAACCGAGCAGCTCAGTTCAATGGAGCTACTTTACCTATGAACCAAGCTTCTCAATTCAATATGGCTGGTAATACGGCTTCTCCATTCAATGCTTATGCTGAGCCAGGTACGCCACAACTGAACCAGTCTTTACTATTTAGTGTTTGTGCCAAATCGTTTATTATGCTCATGTATTTGGTGTTTCAGGGATTGGTGTTCCGGGAGAAGAGAACAGAATGATTTCTAGCATTCTGTCGATGTTGGACACAAACCAAAACAAGCAGAAGTTTCAGCTTCATGACAACATGTTGGGGCATATGATATCTGAGCAAAACAATAATACTCCCCTGAATCAACCTGTTTTCCTACCGTCGTATGAGCAGTTTGCAGCATTTGATTACCCCTTCAATGCAAATCCAATCAATAATGTGCCCGACTTCAGATATGGCATTGCGCCTGCTGACTTTACCATCAATCCTCTGGCAAAGCAGGATGCATCAATGTGGTTTCTTTGAACAAAAGGGTATTCTTCAAGTAGAAGTTTCAGCTTCTTCCAATTCAGTTTGTGAGAACCTAACATGGGTATTCTTCCAACTAGTCATTTTCTTTTATCCTCGTCGGCTATAAGGTTGCTTATTTCATTCAGTTTGTGAGAACATGTTGTTGAAAAATTTGGATACACAGCATGTGTTGTGTAAAACAGTCAGCAATATGCAAGTAGGTAATGTTATATAGTTAGTCATACATAATATGTGGTCGTTCCATGGGGTAAGAAGCGTTGTGCCCGGGTTAGACAGTGTTGTGTCGTATTGTTCCTTTTCTGTTTGGTTTAAGGCAGCCTATTGGACTTGTCTGCCTTGTTGTCTTTGTGCTTCTGATGAAAGTTGTAAGAAACAGAAAACTTGTTGGAAAAGTTTACAAGTTTCGATTTGATCTTTATATGTTAAGCATTCATGGGTATATGTTAATTACTGAACATAGTATGTATCTGTTGTTCTTATAGATAATATTTACAGAGCACTCTACTTGCTTCCAACCAACAAGACCAATCAACCAGATAAAAAGGATCCATTTGTGAAAACTCAGCACTCTCTACTTGCTTCCAACACCATTTCCACACATTCTGAAAGCTAAACACAGTCAAATACTCCATGCAGATTTTACAGAGCATGAGAGACAAAAACTTACTATGCTGCACATACTATCAGTCTGTCCCTTTCTTCCTCAGCACTTTTATTCCCTTCATATTTTATGCCATAAACAAATGCAACCACTCTTCTTCAACTTTATGTACCTATAAAGTTTATTAATTTTAAACCCTCCTATAATTTATTAATTTTAGGGTTATTCATCTTAACCATTTGTTGAAAGACCATTAATCTCAATCGTGATGTTCCCCTCCACGGGCCTTGATACCTGTGCTTTTTCTGCCTTTCGGTCCTTTCTTCAGCTGCGTCCCCCCTCGTCCTTTTTAGAGGCTCCCTCTATCTCTTTGTGGTCCTTCCTTATGCAGTTGGTCTTAGGATCGGTGATATTTTCCCCGTTCCTCTGTCCAATTGGGCCATGTTAACCCGGGACGAGGGGGGTTGGTGGTGGCTAGGGATTAACCCCTCGTTTTTGTTTTTCATCTCTTCTTCTCCTATTTGTACTTGACTTCTCTGGTGTATGTAAGTCCTTTATTGGGATGTGTTTAGGATTCGCCCTAATGCGGATCCGGGCTCTAATTTTATTTAATGCATTCATTTCTCTCTGATAAAAAAAATCTCAATCGTGATGTTAATCATTGCCTCTTCGTTTCCTCCTCCTCCTCTTTCTGATGACTTCTTTCTCCTGTTTCCAATGATATCTACACCTTATAATTTATTGCTTCATTGATTCAAATCCTTATATATGAGTTGAATCATATAACTTGGTTGCCAACACATCTGAAAAGGGCTAGTGCTCTTCCTCCTTTGTATCCATAAGTTAAGTGTCTAAACTTTTGAATCAATTACATGAAATGGGTCATCTTAATAATTAGCCCACATCCAATATGCGTATACAAGCAGTATGTACGTATACACTTGTCCTCCGTATGTACGATGACGTGGTGTGCTACTTTCTCTCTCTGCAACAACATAACAGTGCTTTCTCTCTCTGCACAGTATCAGTTGACTCTGTCTCTGTCCCTTTCTTCTTCAGCTCTTATCCCACCACTTTTATTCCCTTTTGATTCATATTTTATGCCATAAACAAATGCAACCACTCTTGCTGAGCTGATGTCAATCCCATCCCTATTATATACCAAACCGCGTCCCTTGTCATTGTTATTCAACCTTTTCGTTTTCAGTTTCCATTTCCTGCAAATTCCTATTGAATTTCTCATTTGTAGCTACCATGGGACAGGAGACCAGAAAAATCACAGATGAGTACGAGGTGTCAGAGGTTCTAGGCAGGGGAGGGTTCTCTGTCGTGAGGAAGGGTGTGAGGCGATCTCCTGCAGACAAGAACACGGTGGCCATCAAGACCTTGAAGAGGGCTGGCCCCCCGGGTTCCCAGCAGAAAGGCACGGGGTTCCCAACATGGAAGCAGGTCTCCGTATCAGACGCCTTGCTCACTAATGAGATTCTGGTCATGAGGAGGATAGTGGAGAATGTCTCCCCCCACCCCAATGTGATTGACCTCTATGATGTGTACCAGGATCAGGCCGGGGTCCACCTGGTCCTCGAGCTCTGCTCCGGGGGAGAGCTGTTTGACAGGATCGTGTCCCAAGATAAGTACACAGAGGTTGAAGCTGCAGCAGTGGTGCAGCAGATTGCCAAAGGCTTGGCAGCCCTTCACAAGGTGGATATTGTCCACAGGGACTTGAAGCCTGAGAATTGCCTCTTCTTGAACCAAGACAAGGATTCTCCTCTCAAGATCATGGATTTCGGGCTCAGTTCAGTCGAGGATTTCACTGACCCTGTTGTTGGATTGTTTGGTTCCATAGATTATGTCTCCCCAGAGGCCCTGTCTCAGGCCAAAATCACTCCTAAAAGCGATATGTGGTCCTTAGGAGTAATCTTGTATATCTTGCTATCTGGGTATGCTGCATTCAACTACACTAATTGCATTCTGAAACAGCAATTATGATATTCTAACATACTGCTAAAATGTTTCAGGTATCCACCGTTCATTGCTCAATCAAATCGACAGAAACAACAGATAATCATGGCCGTATGTTAAGTTGAACTATATATATGTTATGTATTCATGTTTAAAATTCCATGTAGTTTGCATAAGTGAAAGAACTAATGTTTGAGTGCAGGGAGAGTTCAGTTTTTACGAAAAGACCTGGAAGAACATTTCTCAGACCGCAAAGCAATTGATATCTGATCTTCTAAGTGTTGATCCTTCCAGGAGACCAAGTGCCGAAGAGGTATGCTACATTCACTTCATTGATCCTGCTAAACCACAAGATAGATATGACAAAGCAAAAGGCTTTCTAGATTAATTCTGCTGCATTTAGTACACAAGATATGCTAAATTTTTTATCTCTTACTGACCATTTTCGGAATTCTGAAGTCATCTCCTGTTACTGGTTAGTGGTTATGCATGTATCTACTTTTGACTGTACTAGCAAACAGGCATTAAATTTAAAATTCAGCTAAAATTTCAAGGATGTATAAACAGGTTTTGAATCATCCATGGGTCAATGGGGATTCAGCCAAGGAGGAGCAAATGGATGCTGAGATTGTTTCCAGACTGCAGAGTTTTAATGCTCGCCGCAAATTCCGTGCTGCAGCAATTGCTAGTGTCTGGAGTTCCACAGTTTTCTTGAGAACAAAGAAGCTTAAAAACCTGCTTGGGTCACATGACCTAAAGCCGGAGGAAATAGAGAATCTCAGGGTACACTTCAAGAAAATGTGAGTAGACTGCTAAATTACTTTCTTATGTAATTCTATGATAAATTGCACAAGCATTACCAAATCAGATGAGTGAATATAGCACTACATATATGAGCTCAAGGACTAATACACGAAATGCATAAATGATCTATAACTGTGTAAAGTTATGAGTTTAAGATCAAAACCTGCTTTCCATTAAAGCTGACATGAGCTCAAGTTTTCTGACCCAAATACGATAAACTGCAGATGTGCAAAGGGTGACAATGCCACTTTATCAGAATTTGAACAAGTGCTGAAAGCAATGAACATGTCATCCCTAATCCCTCTAGCACCACGCATCTTTGACCTATTCGACAACAATCGAGATGGAACAGTTGACATGAGAGAGATACTCTGTGGGTTTTCCAGCCTCAAGAATTCCAAAGGAGATGATGCTCTTCGTTTGTGTTTCCAGGTTATCCCGTTTCTCTATCTTCAAGCAGTTCATGGCACACACATGCATACTAATCCCACAAATTATCTCGTACCTTACAACTAGCAAACTAAATACCAACTAGTGCAAAGATTTTTCTCATCTTCTAACCCAACTGCAATCAGAATTAATAGCAAGGAAATGTCCTAAAAGTTTTGTGCTAGAAGAGAAAACATAGAGGATAGATCAACTATTGCAAGAGCCTGTAATCATGTTTTTTATGGTTTTACCTTCAAAGAAACCAGAAAAGAATGAACACATTAAGCAGCACTAATAGTTCTTCCCACCTGTTTGGCCAACAGATGTATGACACAGATCGATCTGGATGCATCACCAAGGAAGAAGTAGCATCCATGCTCAGAGTAATGCAACTTTTCTTTTCGTTCATGGTTGATGTCTTTTCGATTTCATTCACCAATTGATTTTATGGTGCAGGCTTTGCCTGATGAGTGCCTTCCACTCGATATTACAGAACCTGGGAAGTTGGATGAGATATTCGACCGGATGGATGCCAACAGTGATGGAAAAGTCACTTTTGATGAGTTCAAAGATGCCATGCAGAGAGACAGCTCCCTACAAGATGCAGTCCTCTCCTCCCTACGCCCACTTTAGTGTTACATTTGCAATCATCTTTTAACTGAATTTCTGCCTTTATTAAACCATGTCATAGGCATGAAAAAAGACACAATATTCTAGTTTTTATCATCAACAGGAACTCTAAACAATAGAAACTTAAGAGTTAGGAACAAGCAGGTTAAGAAATCTATGTTCACTGAAGGTTTTGCAATTCCACTAAATAGTTTTGGTTCACAAACTATAACTTCCAGTATACATAATCAGCACAGAAGTTCAGAAATTTCTCTGAACTTGATTTGCAAATAATAGAACCTTTAAACACCATTCGGGTCTAAGCATAGATGTGCTTGATATAATAAATAGTTTCTTCAGACCTCAAGGTACATTCCTACACTAAAGTTTATGACAAGAGGATTTGCCACAGACCCATGTTTCCAGCATATTATAAAAATTAAAGTATGACATGGTATAGTTAAACACGGTACATTAAGAAGACTACTAAGATGTATTGGGCTTGGAAATTTCTTTTCATCCATATGCAAATGGCTTCATGCACTAAAATTGTTCTAAGCTCATTCATATCCATTTCCTTTTTTTTTCACTATAAAACTGATGCTTGATTTGGGTAATCAAGGGATGCTCAATATATTTGGTATTTCTCAGTGTCAAAAAATTCATTTTTTTCAATTATGAGCAAAACATGAAGGAATGACTGGATTGATTCAATAGTCACACTATACTTGTATCTCATTTGATAATATTAGTATTCATCCATTTCAGGTCAATCACAACTGACATGTCTTCAAAGGTATGGTTAATTTGGTACTGTGGAGCAGACAAATATTACACTAATTGACATAGACAAGCCACATTATATAGGTAGTAACAAATGAAATTAACCTACTCTTTCAAATCAAGTAGAGTAACTGTGAATTTATCAACCAAATAAATCCAATAATCAATGTTCAAAAGCCTCACTATATCCAGCAATGCATGCTATAATGAACAATAACTACAATCACCAATCAGGTTCCATATATTTCACATATAATGTTTTCTATGGGCAATATATTGGGAAAATAAAAACAACTATATATCATCATGTCCATCGATACCTTTTGAGTCGTTACTGGCTTTGTCATCTGTACTGTCATTACAATCGTCAAACATTTCAACTTTATGACTCACGTTAACACTCTGATTAGGGATTGCTACATCCATCCAGCTCAAGTCCTCCCCCTCCATGACTCCAGGGTCCTCCACCCAATCTCCCATGTTGGAATTCATGGCTTCTGAGCATATAGGATCAAGTGTTCCTCTCATACACCTAACAGAGCTTGCTTCAGATCTCCTGTTTGTACAGTAAAAATGTTGAGTTGTTTCCAAAAAGCTTGTGCTCCATATTATGTTTATGAACTAAATGCTAAGCTGTTTGGGCAGACTACTGCTATTCCACAAATGTTGTTTTGTTTGAGTGAATTGTGTAAAACTGCTGTACTTTGTATGTACGAAAATATAACTGCAATTATATGGGAACTTCAAAAATTCATTGGAACCTAACAGCTCCATAACGAAGCTGAAGCTTCAATTAAAAAAAACTCCAAATACTTTTCAATTTTCAGCTTCTGCCAAATATGATTTCTACACGGAAGCTAGAGTGACTAACAGTTACCTCTCTTTAAGGCGCAAGTTATAGTGAGTAAATATTAGGTCAATCATCCTCTGGTTCTCCAACCTGTTCCCCCTCTTTGAATGTGTCCATTTAAACATGTTCCAAGTTCTCTCACATCGGGTGATGCTGCAGGTCTGACTTAATATCCTGACAGCTAAACGTTGCAGATCCGGGTAGTCAGCTGCATATAGCGACCACCAAGTAGCTACAAAGCAAGAAAACACATTGAATATGCAGTAAGTTGACAACAGTAGACTCACGCTAGGGCACCAAAATGAATGTTAACCTGGGGCTAAGGAATCACGGCCGCGTAATGCCACGGGTCGACCAAAATCCCCAACAGCTTCCTCATAAAAATTTATGTGGCTTGTAATCATAACCTGAGCACTTAGGTTGGGTTCTAGAGTCTCAATACAATCAAGAAAGCTTTTGTGGATGACTTTGTTAGTGCAGAAACTTGGGTCATAAAACATGGAAGGGTTGAGATAGTACGCAGCTGCATGAAGTGGGCTATGGAGTTCCTCTTGCCAAATGTGATCAATGATCTCCAAATATGGTAAATAGTCAGATTCCTTATTGTTAAAGGCTACAATGATACTCTTTTTTGCCTTCTCGACTGCATCATACAAATACCCAGCAGATGGTCTCTCTTCAGCTTCTAATAGGTGCAGAACAGTAAGCAAGGGTCTTGTGGCCTTCAAAATCTGGTCGCACAGAGACCAAAAAGGCGGGTCCGCTATAATTTCTGCCACCTCACGTCCACCCCTTTGCTTGGAAAAAGTTGACTGCATCCAAGAGGAACAGGTGAACATTTGATGGAGAGGGTCCTTAAGTGATAAAATGCCTTGCAATGTCAGGAAAATGGAAGTGAACTTTGTACTGGCAAGCTGGATAATATCTCTTCCACCTGTTTTCTTCCTCATTAAATTGAGAGCCCAAGCATTGTTATATATGAACTGAGTTATTCGCTTCGCCTTTGCCAAAATTTCTTGTACTTCATCCATTTTTCCAATTTCCATTAGCATTAGATCAATGCAGTGGGCTCCACAAACACTGCAGAAGAAAGTTTTGTACTTGTCTGTCAAGAGCTTAGCTGCAGCCCTATAACTAGGGGAAGTATCTGTAACAAAATTGACAATATTCTTGGGCCCAACTTCTTGAACAGCAGAATCAAATAAATTCAAGATTGCCTCAGGAGATCCTTCAATGCCAGATGCATCAACAGATCTAAGGAACATTGAGCCCTTAGGACAATAAACAAAAAAGTTGATGATTGTACAATCAGTCCCATCTGTCAACCGGTCAACCATGATTGAACACCCAGTCACCTCCCAAGACTTCCTCAGTTCTTCACAATAGTCCCCCGCATCCTGAAAGCTTCTGTTCAACAATCTACCTCGCAAAGAATGATATGAAGGCATTTTATACCCAGGACCAACAGCAGCAATTGCATCAGCTAGCTGCTGAAAATAATATGAATTTGCAGCGGTGAATGGAACACCAGCTTCATACATAAATCTTGCGACAGCCATATCAGCATGATCCATGCTCTCTTGGGAAGCAAAATTCTGATGTATAGGTTGAGAAGCAATAGGTGTAGCAGCTGGAAAAAAATTCCTTTTGTGTTTCTTCATTCGATTGGATGCTCCTATGACTTCTTTTCCCTTTCTTCTGATAGTTCCTCGTGTCAAAGCTGTCTTCTGAGTCTGCGGTACATCTTCCTCATCTACTTCATCCCTGTCTTCAAAGTAAGACACCACACTGTTTTTGCTACTCTTTGGGCTTCTCTGCCTTTTTAACTTGTTCAGAACTTTAAAACCCAAGTGTTGTTGAATCTGCATTTTAACTTCTTCAGGTACTTCTTCGCACGGAGCGACATTCCCCCTTTCCCCCGCTAAATGTTGCTTTAGCCTGGAAATTCCACCCCCAAGCATAACTTTATGGCAGTACTTGCATTTAATCTTTTGCCGACCCCCATTTACCATAATCCCATGGGCCCAACCAGGATCAGTAGCTCGAGGAGGTGCTAAACCCTAGGGGGGAGAAAGACACACGTTAAAGTAAAATGGAAATAAAACTCATCCAGAGGAATTTAAGCTAATCGGTATCTCAAGTTCAATAAATTATTATGACGCGTAATTGAAAGCAGGAAAACAGTTTAAGAGGCATATGTTGCTCACTTGGTTATCTTTGTGTTGCATAGCTGGGAAAGATTCAAAAAACTCCCGGGTCTCCACCATGAGATGTACAATATCTGGTATTCATAGAAACACACTAAGAACAAAAAAAAATACGATGAAGGTATCTTCATGTGTGTGTGAATTGAACAGCAACTACTATAGGGAGAGCCTTATAATGCAATTATATTCTATAAACACCACTAACACGACCTTTACTTTGCAACCCTTTGTATGAAGTTTTGCAATGCCATACAATCCAATATAATGAAGATATTTGGGTGTGAATTGAACAAGAACAAGAACTACTGTAGAGAGTGTTAGTATCCAATTATATTTTCTATAAACACATCTTCTGAGTTCTAAGCATCAGAAAATTTCCTACCCAGCACATTTTCTCAGAAATCAAACAAGGCTAAAACAGAAAGAAAAAACCCAAGTAACATCTACCTCTTCCCTTCTGAGGAAAATAAAAAAGGCAACTTTTCCTACATCAATACTAAATCGCGCTACATTTTCTCAGCAACCAAACAAAGGCAATCAAAACAGTGTAATCAGCTCCACACTCTTCAACCAAATTAACTTCCAACAAATTAAGACGCGTGAGAGAGAATCGTCAGTGAACACAGAGCGGGAAATAAGAGATTCATACTCTTGGAGGAGAGGAGTAGAAAGTTTTCGGTGCGGCAAATCCGGTTCCGAAATCCGGATTCAATACCGAAACTCAGACTTGGGCATGGGGACTGCGGCAACAGCCAAATCGAGCGGATCGCAGAGATGCGTATCGGA
>JAYMSU010001499.1:0-10325 GCA_036897765.1 Erodium chrysanthum
TGTCGAGTCAGGACGCACGTGAGTCCGGTGCAGGACTCGACAAACACGCCACATCGCACACTTTCTACTGTCGGACCAGACTTGACAGCGGGACATGGCAGCGGTATGGGTGCTCTGGTCAAGGTAGTCAAGCGTTTCCAATGATAAAATTCAAATCCCCATAAAAATAATTAACTAATTACCTCCCAAATGGGCCAAAAAAAAATTCTTTCAAACATTCCCTCCTCATACAGTAATAGGGGACTAATCAAAAAATCAGTCACGTTTTTTCAAAACCTTGATACCCTTCCAGCGAGACTCCATGTAATGAGAATGGTGGTCCTGAGCATAAACGCCGAACTTGAAGAAATGGGAGGCGCCTCCGTGGCCCGGCGCCACATACTTGAGCTTGTTATTTAGCGTCCACGTTGTGGATCACATTCACCTTCAACCACTTGTTGTAAACGTCCGGAACCAGCACCAGAGGCCCTCTGTAATACCTCAACGAACCTTCATAAACTTGAAGCATCAAGGTCGTCGCATAAGGCTTACGCGCACCAAACACCTGCACCCAACCTATATTAGGTTACTCCACTTCACTTCTATTATATGTGATCTCGATCGAAACAGGTTTTCGAACATGTGAATTTTGATTAGGAGGGGTACAATTTTATTTAACCTGCATGATGCAAACGCCCGATGTATCCTTGGGGACATATACGTGCCCTTCGAACTGCCACACACCTGAAAAATAGTCGTATCCCTAAAAATAAAAGTTGAAATCTAAATAATCAGTAAAAGAATAAAGAATCAGATGTTCCAACACTAGATCCATTACGAGGCAATGCATGTTTTGATCAACCGAATCAACTAGATCTTATAATGTGTAAATTTTATTCAAAGCGGATCATTTATATCAAGTCGGATTTTCACAGGTAAATGTCAACCATATTAATTGACCAATTTGACTCTTAACCATTACACTTTTCTCCTGTTTTTATTGACGATGTGAGATTAATAATACAATAGATTAAGGTTTATACGTAAACGACGATGTGAAAGAGATGGTGGGACCAACGTCTTTTAAAAGTGTGATGCTAAGCACACTTCTACTCACGTACATATTAGATTAAAAAAATCTATACTATATGAGACTTTGTACGTGGAACAATAGATTAGACGTTACTTGTTATGTGAATTAAATCTAAACACGACCTTAACGTGTTAGTAGAGTTCAGTCTTAGCCTTGTACATAATCTCACAGCTGTGACTACACTTAGTTTGGCTTGCACGTGATGACGGACGCTAACATCCCCATCTTTTTGGTCTGGATCTCAATATCTCATCGCTATTTTATAAACATCTTAAAACTTTTCACTTATAAAGTCGAGTTCGTAGTTGGTTCGGGACTTTCATCACATTATATCTTCCAGTGTAAAATGATGCAAGAACTTACATGTACGCGAACCTCCGTGCGCGGATTGGTTCGGCTGGTGGGAGAGTGAGGCTTGTCTGTAGAGTAAACCCAAAGCTTGTGAACTCCACGAGAGTAGCTATATCTCTTGTGCTGAGGCACATCATAAGGTCTTTGGACCACAAGATTGGATCGATTCAGAGGAAGCGAAACGAACCCTTTTGTGAGATCAACATGCCCATCGCATCCCGAAACAGCTCTTGCGCATATAATGAGTAGAATTGTGAGGCTCCAATGCACAAGTCTGTGAGTGAGACATGCCATGTTTGCTAAAATTCAGGTTGTCATAAGAACAAAAGAGATTCAGGACAGGTCAAAGGATTTGCAGATGGAAGTAATGAGCTTAATAATTGATGGTAATTATATGCACACACAATGGAGTACATAGTTCCAAAAGGTGTAGCTGAAACATACAAGCCACACAAGAGAAGACAGCTAGAAAAGTCTGAAAAATCCTTACATTAAGGAAACAAAAGATATGCATTGTTTCCGATCACACACCAACAACTTCTGATTCTGTCTCTCTCACTGTCTCTACCAAAGTCTACGGTTCTAACACAATTGCAGGCCAAAATTATTCTAATTATCGGTAGATCTGACCTCGCATAGATAGGCATAACTAGTGGCAAAGGTTCGAGAGAGTGATTGACCTACTGTTTCAATGAGTTGGCCACATCAATCACAAACCGGTACTTGACATCGGACTTGACCAGCCTTTCCATAGCCTTGTTGATGTCCTCCATCCGGATCAGCTCAATGTCTGAAGTGATGTTGTGCTCCGCACAAAAGTCAAGCATCTCCTGTGTCTCCTTCATCCCTCCTATATTGCTTCCTCCAATAAGCTTCCTCCCTGTAAACAAACACAATTGAGGGTGTTACAGAATAAGCAAACAAGCAACAAAAAGGGTAGTGGAGGATCACCCTTGTACAACCAAGAAATCTTCAAAAGAACGAGTTAAGCGAATCAGAACAACACAAGCTAAAAGGTTTTCAGTGAGAAAGCGAGAAATCCTAACCCTAGCCTAATATCTAATCCCCCTTCCCACAATTGTTCCCCAACAGATGTACCCACTGGGATTCAAACCTCCTACCTCAAGGAGGTGAGAGAGCTCACATACCATCAGGCCAATCCCTAGTGGGCAATATCTAAAGATATAAATAACTTAAAGGTAAGGAAATGATGAGAGTTACCCAAAACTAATGGAAAGACGGGCAGCTCAAGGGGCTTGTCAGGCAAACCCACAGTTACCAGCTTCCCATTTTTCCTCAGCAGGCCAAGAAGGGGAAGCAATTGATGAGGTGCAGACACAGTGTCGATGATGAAGTCCATCGTGCCCATAGCTGCCTGCATAGTAAAAACACACAATTTTAACTTTTTCTGCAGATTACAATCCACAACTTAGATGCATATTTTGGATTTGATTTGCCTTAATTCTTTGTTTCAGACAGACAGTGTATGTATTACCTTCATCTTAGCTGGGTTGGTCTGCAAAAGAAAAGCATCAGCTCCAAGTTTGCTGATTGCTTCAGCCTCCTTGTTGGGAGAAAAACTAATGACAGTAACTTTCAGCCCAAAGGCCTTGCCAAACTTGACAGCAACATGGCCCAGCCCACCGAGTCCTGCCACGCCCAAATGCTTGCCAGGTTCGGTCATTCCATAGTACTTCATTGGGCTGTAAACGGTGATCCCAGCACAGAGAAGTGGGGCCCCTGCATCAGGGGGCAGCTTATCGGGAAAGCGGAGCACAAAGTGCTGGTCAACAATCACAATATCGGAGTAGCCACCGTAGGTCTTTGTCCCGTCCTTGGAGGGGGAATTGTAAGTGAACGCCACTTTGGGGCAGTAGTTTTCGACGTTATCATTGCAGCTTTCACATGACCTGCAGGAATCAACTATAACCCCAACCCCGACTCTGTCACCTACTTTGAATTTCTTCACATTGTCCCCAACTCTAGTCACTTCACCTACAATCTCGTGCCTACAAAAGAACAAGATCTTATCATATTTTAGCTGGTATAATGGAGGTCAGTATAGATAACAGATGAAGTGTCCATTTGACTATTTGCAAAGATCAATGATTAATGGAGCAGTAGATTTATGCAAGCAGCATCAAGAGCACCTCTTGCATTCTCTCTTGGCACACTACCTCAGACTAACAAAATGGATATCAACAAAATCGTGTCATGTCATGATTCCAAGAATCAGTACAACGTGCAATTCAATTCAAGAAGTATAAAATCTTCCATACAACCTATAGCAACATATGATTCCATATACATGAATGAATAGAACTGTAGTGGCTAACATCATACCCGGGTACAATTGGATACATGGTGAACCCCCATTCGTTCTTGGCACTGTGCAGGTCAGAGTGACAAACCCCACAATAGTGGATTTTTACAGTGACATCTTCAGGGCCATTGTTCCTGCCAATAACCCAAACAAAACAATATCAACAGTCAGGCTACCAGTTAGAACAAAAGAAATGCTAAGACAAGTGTCAATGTGTAACAACATAATTGCTAGTAAGGTTTAGCTCGTGCATACTTCGATGCAAATCAGCCAATTGGAGAAAATTAATCCCTTTCGGTATCATAACACATCAAGATGATCACTATTTCTAATAAATCGATAAATCCTAAACTAACCTCCTCCTCCCAACATCTGCCCTCTTCAAAACAGATAACCTACTAGGATTCAAACACTAGACCTCTTAATAGGTAGTCCTCACCAACCAGACCAGCCCCAGTGGGTAAATTAGTCTCTTCATGTTTTGTCTGGTCCCCTTGTTCACCATAAACTCTCCCATGTGGCTAACCTAACCATATGTTAAATCTTGACAAACTATTCTAACACCCTTTCTCACATGCAGGACAAAGAAAAGACTAGACTTTGATATCACTTTGAAGCCCAACCCACCTACAACATAAGTTAATTATTGAAAAACACAACATTTTATCTTTTAACATCTTTACTTGCTTAAGAGGGATTTTCAATATACAATCAAGATTCACAGATAATGTTAGTCAAATAGCATGCCCATAGCCCACTTTTCCTTAATACCAACAAAATCAAGAGAAATTTCTCTATAAAATACTCAAAAAAATCACAAATAAAACAGATGCTGTAAAGTTGTAAAAAAATCCATATCCAACCAAACAAACATAAATGGCTCAGCAAGTTCTCTCAAGATGGACAATAAAATATCCACAAATAGACAATAACCCTCCACAGTCAACAGTACTAAGAAACAAACAAGACCAACAAGTTGAAACAAAGAGAAGAGAAGATTTTTCACCTCCTAGAAAAATGGAAAGGCGAGAGGACCCCAGAGGTGTCTGTAGCAGCCCAGCCAAAAGCCTTGTTTGGGTGCTCCTCTACTGGGGATTTTGCCATTTTCCTTTTGCTGTTTGGGAAGTGGGAAAATCTGAGAACAAGGATTGGGTATGGTCCTGTTAAATAAGAAGAGGGTGAGGGAAGGAAGATAAGACACAGGACATATAGGTAAGAGCAATGAATGTGGATTCGTTGCGCTATTTACTCCACTTATCTAACCATGAACCCAAAATAAATAAAAATCACTGACATGATTGATTCATCAGAACGACTCAACCATTTAATTCACAGCTTGAGTGGAGGGGTTGACAACCCTACCACTTCCAATATCATTAGATGTCATGTGAATTTAAAAGTTCTAGTCACTCTCATAATCTTTAAAAAAATATACAGTATTCAATAAATAATTAATCTAGGTTTTCAAAATAATAATAAGTCAAAATTTATATTGTTTAAGAAACAAATGAATTTAATAAAAAAACAATTCAGATCTTATATATTGAAAATAATATTTATATTTTTACAAATTATTCAATCTATTTATAATATTCAGTTTTTGAAAACACCATTCAGATTTTATAAATCTATAATAATATTCAGATTTTAGATTCTTAAAAATAATGATTAATTTATATCATTTCAATTTATTTTGTAGAGTTTGCTTGTCAACGGCATATCTTAAAAAGTTGATCGTTAATAAAAGGTATCAATATGGACCTTTTATATGTTTTGGATAAAAAACTAATAACTGTGAATTTTTTTACTTTCATCAGTTAATTATTATTTTACCAAACACTTTCACCAACAAAAAAAAAAACTTTAATCAAATAGAGAACTACACCGACATAGCACATTGAATTCTACTCTTATTATTTAAAGCTAAAATCCATGTAAAACAATTTGTGGGATTTTCAAGCATCAGAACCTAGAATTCTATACTCTTCAGAAGTTCCTGCATGAAGCTCTACAGATGTGTTTCTTGACTGATAATCGATCATCTACTACTTATTCTCTCAAATCCTACCAAAAACATCACATGGTCAAGTGATCAGTGTTTGATAACGATATAAAAACAAAATCTCCAGAGAATTATTTATTTGCTTCCGTCTTCAATCGATCTCTACTTGTATTACTCTAAAATTACTTATATCAGAGTAGTCTCCTTTTCTTGCAGCACTGACCTTTCAGCTAATATGTATTCTTGACTTCTTCAATGTACCTATTATGTCACCAATATCTTTGTCATTTTCACCAGCAGGCTCTGCAACAAAAGAATAATTCTTCCTGAGGTTTTGCTTCCGCTCATTGTTTCCGGAGGAAATTTCATGCTTGAGGGGCACTTCATGTGAATTATCCAATGGCTTCGAATCATTTCCTGAACAATCAACCAGTCCATCAATAGGCTCTGCCTTACCTTTAACCTTTTCTCCTTCTTGTTCACTGCACCATGAATTGAGAATATGCAATAATAAGCTGTCATCATCGTCCCCACTCGGCCTCTTTGCTTGCCCCACTGTTGTATCCTCTTCTGAATCCGAATCATCCAAGGCAAGAGGCTTGTAATCAGTATTGGATGTGTTCAATACTGGTTTTGGTTTGCTTTTACTTGTGTTGTTGGCAATCGGTCCTAAATCCTCCCATTCAGCATTTGAATGATCTGCTTTGTTACTGTTTGTTTCTTCTTGAAGGTCAGGAACGGTGATATCAAGGCTGTAATCATCTGAAGAATAGCCTGAGCGAAAGATATAAGCGGACTCTACCTTTATTCCAGGCAGTGCCTCCAACAGAGAGGATAATTTGCCATAACCAAGCTCTTGCAAATCAAAGTAATAGCCATACCTATAATGGAAATTCTTTCTGAAGAACCCGATATTAAACCCTTCTGGGTGCTTGTCCAATATCTCATTCACAAGTTTCTCACAGTCCTCTAGAACCTTACTCTTAGGCCGCTTGCCAGTAGGTGAAACTGATACGGGGCAAGGAATTTTCTGATACTTTTTATCTCTCTCACATTCTAGCTGTTTGGTTGAGGAACCAGACTGGGATGATTTGTTCATGAAGAGAGAACTCAACCCATTGGAACCATTAGGTCGGTCCACACTAGCATTGTTCCCAATACTAGTCTGCACAAGCTTGAAAAGTGGCCTTTGAGAGGAGCATTCTTCTACCCATTTCTTCTCTGATATTAACAAATCCACCAAGAGAAGAAGATCACTTTCACTGACCGAACTAAGATCTGCAGGTCCTTCCTTTTGAAGATTGAGTGCCAGCTCTTCCCTAACAAACATTGAAAATTTGATTACATATTCAACTCTTTATATAGAATTGTAAGGATTTAGTTACAGTTCATTTCATAGAAGTGCAACTATACTATACTACCCATTACTGAAGCGAGAGGGCACGTGGTTTTACATAGATGGGCATATTACTCAAACTCTATTAGTTATATAATCAATGACATGATTTTATGGTCATCAAACTTCAGGAATATTCTCCTCTCTAAGCTTCATAACTAAATTATATTACTCAAACTTCATAGTTAAAATTTCACAACAATATTTATAATTTTTTCTTAAAATGGCAAGAAACAAAACTAGAAGAGAATCAAGCATTCCACGTTTGGCTAGTGCTGACTTCCAGTTCAACCAATATGCAAAGCATTCAAAGCTTCAGGGTGAAAAGAGAGCTCAAATGCAAAGGACTCTAAACTAAACATATCTTATACCACCGAAACTTGCCTCAAGATTTATGTTTCACCCAACATAGACTGAAATACTCAACATAATCATGGTAAACACTAATGAAAAAAAATGAGTATTAGAGTTTGTTTTTTCTTTTCTTAAACAGAGTATTGAAAAACTGTATCATCTAAAGAAAATAAGAATTAAACTGCCGCTGGAAGAAACTATAATGCCTTCATCAGATAGAGTGCAACATAGCAAAAATATGTAAAAACAAGGCAAATATGTATAGTAACCTGGTCATTGACTGGGAGACGATAACAGATCCTCTGGTTGTGTTCATAAAAGCTTCCATGGTAGACCAAAATGATTCTGTTGTGAATAATTCATTTCCTCCAGAAAGTTTGCTTTTATGGTTCAGCCTTCCCCTAGCTTGTTCACTCGGTGTATCAGATGTCTTGCTACTTTTCCAAGACTGGCCCCATTTTACAATCTGATTAAGGAAACCAGAATTTACATCAGATCCATCCTCAATACTTGTAGTAGAAACTTTGTCCCCATCTGAAACATTATTGACTGAACGGGATGACACTGGATGTTCCCCTAGGCGGAATTGCTCTTCTGGTGAAGACTTTTCCACTTTTGCTTCAGGGGTTGACAATAATTTATTCCCGTCAACAGCATTTGCAACATATTTGTCCACACCACAAGCCCCTTTGGTTGTGACTTTCTGGTCTTCATCCTTCTTACTAAGAACTTCAGAAATAGAATTGTCTGTACCATACAATGATAGATTTGCGGCATTCTGAACCCCATTGTTAGCATCTACTTTCTTGCCAGGTTTAGAGGGCCCTTGCACTTCTTCTAGGCGAAATTTCTCTTCTGGTGAACGCTTTTCCACTTTTGTCTCGGGGGTTAACAATACCTTCTTACCATCAACAGTATTTGTAACAGATTTGTCCATACCACAAGCCTCTTTAGTTGGATTTGTGGCATCCCAATCCCCATTGCTAACATCTGTGGATGAACATGAGTTTTGTTCAACTGGTTCAATAGATTGCGGAACAATGCCTCGTATAATATACCGCCCATTACCCAAATCCTCAAGGTTTAGAATGTGGGGCATGGACAAAAGAAACCGAGAAAACTTTTTATGACCATACAAGTCTCTGTCCACACTAACATTAGTTTTGCCTAACTCCACACGAAGATCGCCTACACTAATTCCTTCCGGATGTGAGTTCAATATCTTAGAAATCTGCCTCAATATTGTCTTTGGTACTGGGCGAGGCTTAGAATCTGAACCCGATTCAAATGGCTCCTCCAGCTGTGAGCATGTAGGTTGCACAGTGACTGGGAAAGGGTCTTCCAAAGGCGCCTTGTAATGGCCATACCAAGAACCTAATGCACCATCTGGGGGCCGGTTGAAATGCTTTCCAGCAAAGTTTTTCCCTGCAGCCAAATCTTGCCAGTGCCACATGATAGTTGCAACACTGCATAGGACAGCGGGAGCTTCATCTGTAGTGGCAAGCAATATGTTGTAGTTTCGCATCCTTAACCGGTGTAAACAAATAGAGAAGCCCCTGTCACCAGAAATCAGAAAAAGATGTGCTGGTGGAGGATTTTCAGAAACCCAATACATAAGATCCACTAGCAGAGACCTATCAGCACTACTCTTCCCACCTGCATCTGTAACTTTACAGTATCAACAACGAGTGCCATTCTTTGAATTCAAACCATGTATTCAATTACTCATATCAAGTATCAACAAAACATGCGTAGTTCTGAATCCCTCCTAAAATCAATAACTAACAAAATATGCCAACAACATAATGATCTAGTAAATCATGCAATTTTCATACTAACTACTCCTAGACATCTCATAGGTATATGCTTGAAACTCTACATTATTGAAAGAGGGACAAGGCCATTGATGGGTTTAATTCCTCTTATAACTCAAGCACAGTGGGACATATATACAACTTCGCATTTCATCTATGAATTTCCTCATATAATTGGAGCACATTGGAACATATATACACATTCACTTGCTTAATGGAGCTAATAATTCTGATTTTCCAATAACAGCTCAAACAAATCATAAGAACTCCAAATTTAACTGGAACAGAACAAACCTCTAGGGATGTGGGTGAGTCTGATCCCAGTGGCAGAGAGCGCCTCCTGGTAGGACCTGGGGAGCTGCAACATGTCCCCGAAAGCAGTAATCTGGACCGAACCCTTGATCCCATTAGCCCTGACGGCGGCGAAAATGTTAGACGCCACCTTGAAGACATTGGCACCGCCGGGGACGCCGCAGTTCTCGAAGCCCCACCACACCGAGACCCTCACATTTCTGGAGTCCTCTTCGTGGCGGCGGTAGGGAGCGACTGTATTGGAGCTGGAAGGGTTGTTCTGGGCAGTTGAAAAGTGGGAGATTTGAAGAGATAGCGAAGAGGGGAAGCGAGAAGAAGAGGAGAAGAGGAGGAGGGTCCTGGAAGAGAAGGGTTTCATGGCGAGGGAGGGATGGGGTTTAGGGCTAGCATTGGGCGTGGAAGGAGGAATGAGAAAGGGGTTTGAGTCGGCTCAGTGTAGAAGAAACTGTTGATCGGAGGCCGGGAAGAAGATGGATATGGGACCTTAAACCCTTGTTATTAATCTTAAACCCTATAGGATGGAAAAATAAAATACCCGAAACTTGACGAGGATATGATGTTCCGTAGCACGTTCTGAAAGTTTGGGCAATAAGTCGTTCATGGTCAATTCATGTTGGCAGTTTTCGATAATTACCCCTTTAATTAATACACCCACCACATTCCAAACTTCAAGTTAGCCCTTTGTTTCTTTGTTTATCCTT
>JAYMSU010001500.1:0-10323 GCA_036897765.1 Erodium chrysanthum
AGGCCCTCCGGGACCTCAACAAGCCCAAGTGTTTTCATTGCGGCCACGTCGCTCGTTCCAGGTCTGCGATCTTCTTGAAATTTGGTTTGCTTGTTGTTTGCGTATTTTTGGAGCCTGGTGCCTGAATTGCAGGTGTTGGTGTGAAGTTCTAGGTTTCCGATACCTTGATTTGTTCGTGTTTTCATGCATTGATGGTGTACTCGAGTTTTGGATGATATTAGGTTATTTTAGTTTGCTTCTTGAAATCGTCGATTGATCTGTCTATGGTAAGAGTTCAAATTGTGGTCTTGTGAGTCAAAGGACACAAATTTGATACAATAAGATTAGATAAGCAGGAGAAGTATTTAACTGTGGACTTGTAGTGGTTTTATTAAATTGGATATTCCAAAATAAGTGTCTTCTTATCTTCATGAATTACCAATAATCTCCTTTGTTGAGTTTATTATTACCACATAAATCTCTTAACAAGTGCAAGCACACAAGGACATGATAGGACAGTGTAGCAGTAATTCCACTAATCCTTAATTCTTTCCCAAAGTAAGAAAATAGAACACTAGGAAGATGGTGCATGTTGTGTAGCAGTTTTTACTGAGTCATAAACAATGTGGGTTGGAGGAGAGGGAATGTAGGTTATGGTCAAACCTGAAGTACCAAACTAAAGAGAGTAGAGACTAAGAAGCTTGCAGGAAAGTGAACATGGAAGATGGAGTTACCATGTGAAATATGGAGACAGTATTTTAGTAAGCAAGTACTCTGGTGCGGAACCTAGAGTACTATAAATATAGCCACTCAGATTGGTGCCAAATTTGGATATAGTTATGTTTGATTTAAGAATTTATGTTCATATAACCTAACACGGTTTCCTTGCAAGGATGCCCTTTCAACTTTGTCGGTGCCAATGTGCACCTTAAAATGATACCCACATTGCCTTTCGCCGAATATTTTATTGTTTATACTCGAGCTGCTGCATTTTACTTTTTAATCAAATAAACATCCACATAGTTAGAGATCAGTTAATATCATTTGACCCCACCTTTTTTATTGCTACCTATACTTGACACACAAATTGCAGATTAGAAAAAAATCTTGCTAGTTTTAACTCCACTGCAACTGTTATTTCCCTTGTACTTATTTGAAGATATGTACTTATCTTGATTACCTATTGGATGCAGGTGCCCATACCAGTCATGCAAAAGTTGCTGCTCAAAAGCCCAAAATCCATGTCATATTCATGGTAAGCAAAGTTCTACCGGCAGGAATTCATATTGGCCTTGCAGTCATTAATTGAAACTTTTTGATGGAGTCATTGGAAGTTTAGTTAATCTGTTCCATCATATAATGGAAAAGAGTGCACTGGGCATGGTCACTATCTTAAAATCACAATTAAGTTTCTTAGAAACTTCTGTATGTAATCTTAATATAATATTCTTTGGGCAATGGACTATGGGTTCGACTCTTTTGTTTTGTGGTACAGCCATATTTTCCAATACTACAGTGCTGGAAGAGTCAGATATGAATAGATGAACTCCACAGCAACGAGAAACAGTGATTCTACTACTTGTAGTTAGCTATGAGGGGTTACCAAGTAGATTTAGGAAATATTTGGTCAACTAATCTAGATTAATGAACTTTTTCATTCCAGTGGAGGTTTCTGGTTCTACATAATATAGAAGGGAGCTTTCTAAGTTTGTATGCACAGATAAACCAATGAAGGGGGTTGTTGAGGTTAGATACTCATAAATAACTACAAAAGTTCACCTTTGTCAGTGTTAAGCTTACTCCAACCCAAAAGCTCAAGCTATTAGATGGAGGCTCAACTAGTACTACGTGGTCACTAAACTCACTAGATATATGTGTTTGCACACGGACCTAACTTTGTAATGACCGTCCTAGTCATGTTAAGTATTGTGTTATGAGCTCGACACATGGCACCATGATGTTGGTTTTTTGGTCACCTTCATATATTATGCTTGGTTGATGCAGTTCTGAAACCCAATGCAACTTTTACTGACAAAGAACCAACTGCAAACACGCCATTGTTTGACAAGCAATCAACTGAAGCATCTCAGACAGGGTAAGTTTTAAATAACAGCTGGTAAATGAGGTGCATGCTATTTGGTTTCTTCTATGACTGCTTTAGATACATTTAGATTTTTTTAAATTTGAACTAGGCCCATATTGTCACTCTTCGTCTGAACTTAGGAGTTGCCACTCTTGTGTGAGGCAAGGAAGTTTTTAATAAATAAAAGGGAAAGAGCAAGACTGATGTTTCGTATTATTTTGGAATGTCCATGTAGCATGACTGCCAACTGCCAAGACCTGTTGCAACCAAGAAAAAGATATTCCAAAAAAAACTATATTTCTTCTATTTTTTCACCGCAGAATATTTAAAAAGACTTACTTTGCATGTGTTTAGTTTTAAAGGAATATCATGGATTGCTAGAACGTAGCATGTCATTAAGAAGTCATCTTTTTTTTTCCTAATGAGTGGTTCTATTTTTGGCAAATTGAATTCAACTTTGACATGTTCATTGATATTTGTTCTTTTGTGGAGTCTTTTGCATTCTCTATTTTTCACATCCATTCTCCAATGTGATTATTTCAAATGATCCCTGCTCATTGACTATTTTACCCTACTCAGTTGATCTCAATTCATGTTCATTTTTGTTTCAGGACTTCCCATAGAATTGCTTCATTCCGGCAACTTTCCAACAATTTTGCTCAGTTCAATAATGTGCATAGCCCATTTCGTTCTAGGAAGCCATTGACTAGAAAGGTATGTTATAGTAAATCTGATATACTTTTGTTTATGATTGGTGCATTTTGGTGTAAGATTGTTCTTATCTTGGAATCTTTTCATAGGATGCTGCTGTTATTAATGAATGGAGGTTTTCCAAGTTGAAGGAGTACAAGGACAGAAACATTGAAGCAGAAAATGAAGCTTTTGATAGATACATGCAGAATGTTGATTTACTAGAGGAGGTCTTTATGGTCAAATCCTTGACAGAAGGCTCGACTGAGAATGGGTCTGATAGTTCTGCAAAGATAGACTCTCGAATGATGATTTCAGGGCTTATCTCTAGATCAGACCCAGTAAGAATTGAGAACTTCAGAAAGAGGATTCGACATATTGTTGATAAGGGATTAAAGAAGCTTCAGAAAACTGAGTTAGTTGACAATGTTGGTGACCCAGATGGCCCAAATGAAACCAACAAGAGGCCCAGAAAGGCAAAGAGCTCTAAGGCTGAAAGGGCTTCAGCTTTAAGTGACCTTATTGATAAGTTGAACAAAGCCCAAAATGCAGAGGATCTGAAATCTTGCTTGGAGGCAAAACATCAGCTCTTCAATCAGAATGCAAGTTCCAGTCCAATGGAAACTGAAGATGACAAGTTATTCAAGGGTGAGACTACAGATGACTCGCCCCCAAAAAAAGATCCAAGCCAATCTATGCAAAAACTGGTCTTGACAATCAAAATTGACCAAGAAACTCTCAACACCATTGATGCACACTTCTCTTCTCTTGAGCAGATAGAAGATCTATGAGTAGCCGTTTTGACCAAGCATGTGGAGACATTAACTGGTCTATTCGTGATGCTGTAATATCATGAATCAGCATAATGGCTGGATTTCCGGAGTAATTTCGTCCCTGAAATCCTCTGTATTCTGTTTCAAGTAATGATTTTCTATATGGAAACCACCTCTCTAACCTGCATTATTCGGGTTTAGTATAGGGTCTGATGATCATCATGAACTGATGCACCTGCATAACAGAGCATGATGAAGGGAAGGGAAAAGGTAATGTATCCGTCACATTTACAATTTTTTGTTCCTACAGTTTCATTTTAGAGAGTAATGGTGAAATGGATGGTTTATGTTTCATATTTGTGTTCATTGTCACCTTGCAACCAGTAATGTTAAGTATCTATTTGTTTAGTCTTTGTCTGTTATATCACGATCTTTTAAATTCTTTGACATATCAACGGTAATCTTAATTCGTTGCCGTGTCAATGTCGTCATTAACTCACCAGCATAGTACAATAATTTATTTTCTGCTCACTCACACAAGGGTTGAACCAACTTTGATGACTTATGAATACTATTTGTCAATACATGTAGTGTGGTCAACAGCTATAGGCTCTTTCTTACAACCTCTGAATTTTTCAAAGTTTGACTTTGAAATAGAAATAGCTAGAGAGGAACAAGAAGAGCAGCTCTGGGGCTGCCTCTTTGGGCTAGGAAAGTAGATCCATGACCAGAAAGAGTCTTAAAGAAGGGGTCATATTTCATATATAGACATTATTATTACAGTTGATCTCTCAACAGTCCCAACCTTCTAAGACATTATCATTCATGCCCCTCCTGCAAACCTGCATAAGCTATTGCTTTTTCCCAAAGTCTTTATCAATATTTATCACCTCAGCATGGCCCATTATGACATTTGCTACTCAGAATTACTTTGCAGGACCAATTATGGCACATTTCTACCTCAGCTTCATTTCATCACTATCATCACTGCATATCTCTTCCTTTCTTTTTTTTTTTTCTTTTTTTTTTGTAGTTATTGCTGTATAGTTTATGAGTTATTCAATTTAGTATCTTAACTGGAATGGTTTTGAGACTAAATTAAAACAAAATGTAAGATCATTATTGTTGAACAAAACCCACATGTAAAAGTCACATGAGAGGTTGAACATTTAGTTGTACCCACTCGTTAACTTATGGTTCTAATGGGTGGGCGAGGCAATGTTTAGGACATAAATCCCATTTTATTATCGCTTCTGCTTCCACTTACAATCTGCTCCTCAAAAGCATATCGCCAACACCTCCATCAATAACGTTTGTAGCTGCCTGTTGTCATTCGCCGTCCGGTCGCCGCCGCCAATGTTGGTTGGAGCTGACGTCTAGCTTGGTTTTGCTCACCCAGTTCCTAGCCCACACCATCTATGTTGACGTTTAGCTTGGCTTTGCTTACCAAATTTCTGGCTGTAAAAGTCGCTCTTTGAGCTGCTTGCCGCCGCCGTCACCCTTGCAGATCGTTGCCAATCGCCGTTTTCAACAGCAGCCACACACCGCTACCAATCCACCATCACAACCGCACCACCATCACAGTCGCACCATACACCACCACGAACCATCGACCTCGTCACCGTATCTGCAGCACCACCAACCAGCGACCTCTGCCTCACGCTGCTCCAGGACCTCCGGATTCCCTTCCGACGCAACGTCGCATGCCGCACGAGCTTCTCCAGCGATCTGCGAAACCAGCGCATCAAGGAAGAAGACGCATGAGAGACATACGCCCGATGCGCCTCTCACCCCTCCAACGCATGGATCACACGCACCTGACGCGCGACTACTCTCCTTAGGTCAACGCGTGTTGACCATGCATCAGATAAAAAAAATTGTTTTTCAGTTACAGTTAAACCCTCAATTTGATTTATCAATCCTCTTGAGTTTTAGAGGGGTGTTAGAATATATATTAGGTTAAAGCCCATTAAGGGTCCAATAACATAAACCCATTAGGGTTTGTAGTGTTAGGGTTTCTAGTATTTCTTATTTCTCCCTGTAAATAGGGTGTTCCTCTTATGTATTACAATACAACTATTATCATCGAATATAATACAATTCTCATATTGTTATCAAAGTCTGTGTTCTTAAATGGTGATTTAGAAGAAAAAGTGTGTCACCTAGCGACCCGGTTTTGAAGAGAAGGATAACAGTCAAATGATGATGAAGCTTCACAAGGCATTATACGACCGAGACAAGCTTTACGAGCGTGGAACTATAAACTCGATCAAAGCTTGGAATCCCTTGGTTTAAATTGAAGTCCTATGAAGCATGTCATGTACACCAGAGCTACTAGCGACTCAATCTTGATTATTGGCGTCTATGTGGATGATCTCATTATCACAGGGTTGAAGGTACATGATATTGTTGAGTTTTAAACTGAGATGAGAAACTTGTTTAGCATGAGTGACTTGGGGCTCTTAAGATACTATCTCGGCATCGAGGTGAAACAAACTAGAGATATGATTACGATATTTCAAGCAAGCTATGCTGAAAAAAATCCTAAGGGTACCTGGGCTTCAAGATTGTAACTCATGTGCCTTACCCTTGGAGAACATACTGAAGTTTGATCAAGGAATGTGGCTCGCAAAATTGAAAGCTGAGTTGACGAAGGAAGAAGTTGAAAGTGTGAGTCTGAAGGTAGACAACAAGTCTACAATTACATTGTGTAAGAACCCAGTGTATCATGAAAGAAACAAACACAGATGTGAGGTATCATTTTATCCGAGATTGTATTGAGATATGAAGTATTCAGGTGGAGCTTGTTTGTTTGTTCAATCTTCTATTGCAACATGAGTGTTGCTCTTTCAATAATGGGGAGTATGTGAAAGCTGGGCTAGGTGTGTTAGAACAATGGTGTTGTGAGGCGACTTAAGAAGTGAGCGTTGTTTGATCTTAATAGCATACAAAGATAAATAATTTGGTTCCTCTCGTAGGTAGTCATAGCTGATGTTGTCCCTCCCTCAATAATTCGTGAAAATTCAGGATTCAGCTTCTTGCTGCCAGGCTCTGATTGATGATCGGATCTCAATCAATGCTACTTCTTACATACTCAAACATGCACATGGTCAATTCTTTTGTACAATACACTTGGCATTTACTCGGGCTATTTGATGTCCGAGTCAATTCATTTCCTTCAACAAGGTGTTATTTTTAGAGGTCACAGCTTGTAGTGCCAATACAAAATCAGAGAAGCAAACAATGTTGCAAGTATTACGAGGCATGGGGAGTTTCTTTTGGTTAAAGAATTATTTTTGCAACACAGGCATCACACTTCTTTGTTTTCTGTTGTAGCAATTTGGGTTGGATGTATACTAAATTTTCTAACTATAATCATATGCATCAAAAGCCAGAGTAGCTTTTTTGTTCACATATAGTAAACAAGAGCAAATCTTCACAAATTATCCTGCATTTTTGTTTACGACAAAACAAACCTACATGATATGCGAAACAAGCAAAACGTGGTCTATACAACTAAGTTGTTATGCACAAAGAAAGAGTTACAAGCCATATGACACATGTTACGATTAAGAAGAGTCGGGGGCTTTCAGGGAATCTTCTACAATTGTGTCTTGAGACTGAACTTGTTGAGTTTCTACTGGCTGCATCTCAGACTTCTTTTTCTCCTTGAGAATCACCTGCCGAGGCATTACTTCTAGCAGAAAGCTTCCCCCATTCCATACAGCTGCTGAAACCTTGAGTATTTGAAATATCCCATGCAGTTCATAGGACAAGAAGATTGGGACTGTGAGTGCCATGGTTGCTACCGTAAATAGCGCTTGGAGAAGGGTGTACATGACCAACCGATTCTGATCTCCAAGTAAACCACTTAATTGCCACCACACATTGTTTGCTTTCTGTGCCTTTTTCGATAGTTCCCTACAAAAAATAAAATCCCAAGGTATAAAGTAAGTGGTTACACTACACTGCGTAGAAAAGAAGTAATCGATTTAATTTATTGTATTCAAAATACAGTGCTGCATCATGCATGTGAAAGAGAGGGAAAGAGAGAACCTGTAAGAAGTCATAACTTCAGGATCTCTGAGCAGCCTCTGTCGACGCAAGACATTGACGATGAGAAAATAGAGGATCTGCCAGAGGGTGTATGCAACTAAAGGAACCAGAAAGAGCCACATCCACAGATAGGCTTGGTCTTCTATATAAGGCCATGAAGCCCTCTGCAATGTTCCTTTAGGATGCATGGCTGCAAAGGTTGTTGGATCCCACCACCTAATTGTGAAAAATACTATCCCTGCAAGCAAACAAACCCATCTTCTCAATTTACATCTGACTCAAAAGAATGTAAAGCTAGCCAGTAACTATAAACCAACCCACGGTAATGAATTTTTTTTGTAATCCATAGGTTTCATTACCCATATCCCTTACACTGCTTCCACAAAATATATATCAGAGGTTGATTGTTTTCAGAAATTTGTATTTAGGAGAAAGTCCCTCAACTCACCTGGTAAAAGATGAATCAGAACACTAACTATTTTGTCAACCGAGCTGAAAACCAAGCTACAACGCCAAACAATCAACGCCCATGCCAAAGGACCCTGCAGTGCCAGTAGTCATGAAAACCTCCAAACTTGAACCTCTGACAAAATCATTCATTTATAAAAGGATTGCCGACTGTCCACTTACCTCCGCAAAAGAGAAGCACACCATGAAGAGCTTTTCATTTTTAGGATACAAGAGAAGATCAATCAAGAAGATTGTGTTGGCATAGTAACAGAAATCCTGACCCACAAAAACAGGCCAAAACATGTCATTTCTTTTCTAATTTCCCATCACCCATAATTACCATGGAGCTAGATTGTTACAGTGTCTGAAAAAGCAACAAAAAACACGCCAAAACATGTAATTTCTTTTCTAATTTCTCATTCCCGGTAATTCACATAATCAAGCTAGCTTGTTACAGTATTTGAAATGCTCGCGAAGAAAATACTGGGGTTTAATAATAGTGGGACGAGAAGCACATAAAGCACAAAAGGTGTATGCCTTAAGCTTATTTTTGAGGTGCAAATCAGATACGTTTCTGTTAAATTTTACTTGAATTGACCACTGCAGCATCTCGATAGTTCAGGAAAAAAAAAAACTCTTCATATTCATCCATTAAATAATACATGCATCAAGGGAGACTTACCTATCAATTGGAAGGTGTTGTCCATAAATTAAAATAATCCATCCAACGATTCATGCATGATCCATGAATAAATGAATGAAACAATACTCAACCTAATTCATTTCACAAGTAACTATAATCTCCTACATCAATTATATTTTCCATTTTAGAGCCAGAGTGCCTGAGGCATATTAAACCTGATGCTACAACTTGAATCCAGTTTGCTATTGTCCTTGTCTTTGAAAGAATAATATGCTGTTCAAGTTAAGGCATACATATACTTCCCACTGGTTACAATGCCATATATGCATAAAAATTCACATGGCACAATCACCTTAGCACTAAAACCCCATCTGCTAATGGGAGAGCAACAGAACTAATACGTCTCAAAACATCAAAGGACGAAACGAAAAGATTTGCAGAATCAAAACACGTATTTATGATGTAAGAAGTAGATCTTATCTTACTAGTAGATAGTAATGCCACTTTTTGAACCTGTAGTATATCCATCGAAGAGGAACAAAGGTAAAATAGAAGAGACAGTAGACGTAAGGAACATCCTGGGGCCCTGAAAATTTCCAAAATTAACAAATAAACCAACAAATTGAAACTAATTAATTATCATCCCAACCAAATCAATGAATCCAGCAACTTTACTCACTTGCACCCAAGAGGAAGCAAAACCCGCCGCAACCAAGAACACCCAGTAAATGGGTAACCTGAAAAGCAATTAAGACCGCAATCAATCGCAATAATTGAACACAGAAAATGACCATGAAAGACAATCGCAACACAATCAACCCAGAATCAAAAACCCAACAAACAATTACTATAGCCCACCTTATTGATGAACCTTTCATGCTCCTCGGCCTGTTTAGCAATTTTAACCGCCTGTTTGGACAAGACCTCCTTTGTGTGAACGGCTCGCTTGGATAGCTTCTCCTTGGCCTGAGCCACTTTCTGCAAAACAAGAGACCCAGATTGCAAATGTTAACAAACCCACGAAGAGGGATTCAAAAAATATCGACCCGAATCGGAGAAGGGAAAGTACCTGAGACGGATCCTTGAACCGCTGCTTCACTTTGAGGAACGAGTCCCCATTAGAATCGTCCGCAAACTCGTCGTTGCTGCTTGACATTTTTGGCTATGAGAAGACGCAGGGAGGGGAGAAAGAGAGAGACGGAGACGAAAAGTCAGAAACGGAAAGGAACAAGGAAGGTACAATTACAAATCTGATCTGAGAAATAAATCAAAAGGCGGTCTCTTTCTTCATTTTGTCTCCCAGCTGCTAATTACGATCGGAGATTAGGGATGTTGCAATTAATTGGGTATTAGTATATTAAAAAAAATGCTTAATTCGTATGGTATGGACCTGGTGGTGGTTTCAGGGTTATTTACTAAAACTGCCATTGCCTGAAGGCGGTGCCGCGGTGCACATTCTGCAAAGAAAAGTGGAGCTTGATTTGTCGACAACATATGTCCCTATAACGTGTCTAACTATAATTGGTGGAAAGTTTTTGGCCGTTGATTTCAATTAAGAGATTGCTAATTTCTTACGTTACTAACTAATTAAGATTTTTTTTTTACTCAAAAAAAACTAATTAAGATTTTATACATTGGTAACTAATTTG
>JAYMSU010001501.1:0-10319 GCA_036897765.1 Erodium chrysanthum
GTTCGGAAGCACTAACATATCTGGGCGAATGTTTTATAGCTTTAAAGAACTGTATGATAAATTTATACGTTTGTACAGTCCAAGTGAAAAACTCGTATAACTTGGAGTAGCTACCCTACTAATTAACCACAAATTAAACAACTTATGCGGCCATCTAGGAGTGGGAGGATTAATAAAAGAAGCCTTTGAATCAGATAGATCAAGTATATTTTTGGTTCATGGAAATCTTGCCACTGCCAGCCCATCATTTGGACAGTTCTGTCTGGCCCCCACTTGTCATCATAACCCTCCCTCCCATGAAAATAACCTTAAAACCCCACATTTCATGTCTGAATCTCACTGCCAGTCCCTTGATTCACTCGTCTCCTCAGTCTCACACACAATACACACCTTCTCAATCTCATGGCAACTTCTCAGACACCCATGTTCTTGTTACCTCTGTTTCTGCTTCTCCTTCAATCTCTCACCACCACCACCTCCTCCTCCATACAAGACCTCCTCCATAGCAAAGGCCTACCTGGTGGTCTGTTCCCAAACAATGTGAGATCATACAATCTTGACCAATCTGGGAGGCTAGAGGTGTACCTGGACAGCCCCTGCCTGGCCAAGTATGAGACCAGAGTCTTCTTCAAGAGTGTGGTCAGAGCCAACCTCAGCTATGGTGGCCTCACTGGCTTGGATGGCCTCTCTCAGGAAGAGCTCTTCTTGTGGCTCCCTGTCAAGGACATAATGGTCAATGACCCTTCTTCTGGCCTCATCTTGTTTGACATAGGTCTTGCTCACAAGCAGCTCTCTCTTTCCCTTTTTGAAGACCCTCCTCACTGTAAACCTCAAGGTATACTGATTGACCTCTGGATCTGTCTCCTAACCTTGCATTAATCCCAAATTCAACTGTTCTTTTGATTCTGGGTTTCTCATAATTTGCTAAATCTTGTACAAAGTTCATTTTTTTACTTTGATTTCCATTTTCTTGACTTGGGTTTTGTGGCCTGCAATACCAATTTTTGTCTTTTCTTCAATTTCTTAGTCTAAATTCGACTGTGTGGTGCTTCTGCAGCCTTTTTGTCAAAGAGGGGTACTATTGGAAGGAAAAAGATGGGATCATTTGAACCCAGAGATGCAAAGTTGACTCAGCCTGGGAAGTTTCTTGGTGCCTTCCTGTAATTTTTGTTCATGTTGAGAGAGTGAGAATTATATTTGGATTGCTCATATACAGGGTGCTAATTAGACTGTAATTAAAGAAAGTGGTGATGTAAACATTTTGAGTAATATTTGCCAAATTTTGCACTACAAGATTCACAAATGGCAAGAGTTTGTCATAAATCGAAAAAACAAAGATTTTACATGATTTCAAATGGAAGTTCATGCTCTTTTACCAGAAAAGGTAGGAACAATTTGGAATTGGTGCTAATCACAAGTCAAGCCAATGCAAGATCTGCAACTGTGATGCTGCTTTTACTGTTTGCATTTCAAATTGGCTACTACTGGATTCCACTAACTCAATATTTTATTTGATATACATGTATGATTTCAAAAAGGAGCATATTCTAAACAGTCTGGAAATGTGTACTGCACAATTCAAGACAGTGATGTTGTAGAAATTTGAAATTCTTAGCGGCAATGTTAGGTTCAAGTACTAGGGGCAGTACTAGTTACTAGTACAACCTTGTTGAACACATTATGTAAATTCATCTAACAATGCCTCCAACTTACATTAGCTTCCTGGTGTTCTTCTTTCCCTTGGATTTATGCAAATGGCTGCAAGTGCTTTATGTTGTTATTTTTTGATTTTGCTGTTTGTGTCATCTTTATTTGGTTTATATCCTCAACAGCTTCACATATACTTATTTCTCAAAAAACCAGTCTCCAATCCTTGTGCTTCGCCTTTCTCTGGACTCGAAGATGTTTCAGTGCTTATCTCAGTCATGGAGATCAAAATTTCAGATCCATGGGCCTTGGTTGTAAGGATCAAGATCATAGCTAGCATATTGGAAAGAAGAAAACAAGCAGTATATCTTGGTTGTGTACTGAGTAAGGACTGAATGAAGTTGTTTATAAGAAACAAGAAATAATCTCCAATCTTTATCAGATAATGGATACTGAATTGAATGATTATAGCAGAGTTCCACTTGCATATGAAACTTGAAGAGAGGGTCTTGACTTTTGTGTTGTGAAAAGACAGGTTACTCATTGACAATTGAGTAGCGATCTTAGTTAACACTCAACAAGAGCTCTAGTACTCATCAGTACTAGGCTGATATGGGATTTTGTTGTCTCTCTGGTTTTTTTCTATTTTGTTCCTCTTAACCATTAACAGCTTCTTCAGGCTTTACTTGCAAATGTGTCATTTTTATTCTGGTTCTGTTGACCATTTGTTCTAGCAGACATGATCAAGTAAAATAACAATCTTGAGCTCATAACTTTTTTTTTGTTGTTGAATGTTCCTATAAACTTCAACTGCAGAAACATCTTTAGATGCCTTTGATGATCTCTAGCAGCAACTCCCTGGTTTGCTCAACTCCAAACCTCTCACCAGAATCTCCCTGAAATCATCAAATCATTTACATCAACCCCACAAAAATTCTGATAAAAAGTACACAATATCAGTACCATTTCTGTAATTTGATCCAACAGTTGTAACTAAGTTTGTTGGTTTCCAGAAAAAAGTTGAAGAAAAGGTTGATTTATTGTTACCTCCAAACAAGATGAAACAAGAACGGCGCCTTTGGACGAGGTAAGGCTTGTATCAGTGAGCTCAAACCCAAGGCTGCACAAGGACTCCATCAACCTGGTGAAGCTGCCCCTCTTCTTCTCAAAGACGATTTTGATCCACAGCTTGTTCCCACCAATGCTAGTCACTGAAACATCAGCCTGTCAAAGAAATCGCAACATTGAGGAATCATCAGAATTAAACAGAAGATCATATAGCCTTATTATGGCAATTCATTTTAATTACCTCAATGCCCCATTTCTTCATCTCCTCTGCAGTGTCATGAGTCTCTTCCTTCCTCGCAATCTCAGCAGCCTCTTCGGAAAACTCAGCCTCCATGTCAAGAAGCTGGTTGCTCAGCACCTCCACCTCATTCTTGAGCTTGTCAATGTAAGTAATGGCATCCTCAACTATTGTGCCTTTGTTCATCTGAAATCATGTAGCCAACCAAGGAAGCACTAGTCACTAAAAACAAAGAGAGCAAGAATGAAATCAAAATATAGCTAATAGCTAGCTACTAAACATATATATACATTGGTGATGATAGGGACTAAAGATCGAAGGGCAAGGAGGCGGTCACTGAGCTTCTGCCTCCTCTTCCTCTCAGCTTTGAGGTTCTTGGACTTGTACAAGGGTTCTTCGCCATTGTCGATCATCGGCTTCCTCCTACCTCCCATCCTTGACTTGCTCCCACCTTCTTCTTCTTCTTCAAGCATGCACAGTTCATTCAAGCTACACCCAAGAAATTCCATTTGTTTTTCCTCTCAATTATGTTGAAAAGTAGTATAGAAGCAATTGCAGGCTATATTTATAACTGTTGGTCACAATTATAACATTTCATGAGAGAGAATGTGAGTTTGGGAAGGAATCAATTGTACAATTCTCATAATAAGCACAATGTACATTGTTTGTTGAAAGAAAGAGAGAGAGAGAGAGAGGACCATATTGGTTATGAGGAGACTAATTAGTTAGGTTGTTATTTTCTCTGTCAAGTGAGAAATGTGGCACACCATTTCAATTTGTTTTCTTTATTACTGATTCATGAAAAAAAAACACTGATTTTGTGATGGGTTTTTATCAGTCATTTGTATGATCTCAAATTCTGTATTTTTTGAAGTGGATTTGTTTTTAGTGTTCCTTGAAACATTGGGGTAAAAACTTAAAGCCTATAAAAAGAGAAATTAAAGTATTATTGTGCTTGAATCTTGATTGTGTTGTTTGGTGGAAAGTAGAAAGGGAGTGTAGTTTGTTTGATTCCTTTTAACTAGCGTGCTGCTAAAGATATGGCGATTATGCTATTTCCAAAACAACAACATTCTCAAAAGCTGCAGAAAAATGAGGACAACGTAACACAATAACTAATTCCATTTCTTGCCTTTTCAGAGTTAGATTATCACCAAAGATAACTAATTAATTTTATCAACAATAAAGACGTTATATAATGAACATGGGACGAACAATTTTTTCCCTCATTACAGTTGATTCTGCCTTTGATTAAGAACAATCAAGAGTGATCTGCAGCTGCAAAGAAGAAGAAACTCCAAGGAAAAGAGAGGATGAACCTGAATATCTTTACTGACAACAATCTTTCACATATAAAGCAATCAAACATAATGAACCTCCTGAATAACAGATGCTGTCTGCTATACAACCACGTTGTTTTTCTTCAGAAATGACACAGCTTGAAAACAAACAATAATTTCCAGTCTAGATTAAGAAAAACAATATTTTCCAGTGTAGTCTACTACTCTCTTCTGATCATCCAAGCAATTTTGGCATAGTAGGTTTCAATGAACTATTTGAATCCATACTAGTAAGTTTCAATGTCTGCTAAAGATTTTATTTTCATACCAGCTCATTTAGCTTCTTCTCAAGTTGTTTGGCCCTCCTAAGCGCATCCAATGCCTCAGCTTGCTTTCCAGAACGTTTCAAGTTTAAAGCCTTTACCTTCTCTGCCTTAATCCGCTTTTCCAACTGAATTCTCTCTTCGTTGGAAGTTTCACCCTTCACAACACTCACTGTTGCAGGCTCGGGTCTTTCTGAAACAACATTAGCATTTCCCATTCCAATAGCTTTCAGAGCAGATAAAAGCTCGGGATCAAGAAGATCCTCCACAACTACATCATCTACTGGCGCACTGGACTTTGTGGGATCTTGAGACTGCTCCAACTGATTCTCAAGAGCCTTAGCCAATTCAAACTCAGCTTCTGCTTCTTCCATTCGACCTTCCCTACGCAGCTTCATAGCCTGGCGTTTGTGACTAAGGGATTCTTGCTGCAACTTGAAACGATCTCGGCCCGATAATGGTTTTGGTGCCAAATTAGGTGATACTTGTTCCTTCTGACCTGTAGAAGTTACAGCAGATGAAGAAACAGAGGCCTTGTTAGGACTGCGAACAGATGTGGAATTGTCTTCATCCAGAGTCTTCTCCAACAACTTTGCCTGTCTTAGCTCCTCTCTAGCTTCTGCCAGTTTCCCTTCTCTTTTCAAAGCAACTGCTTTTCTTTTACGGGTCAAAATTTCATGCCGGATGGGACTTTGATTGTTAGGAGAAGATACCCCATGAGCTGAATTCACTTCATTGATTTGTGGTTTCTCATCTGCTTGAACCTTTTCATCAATCTTCTTAACAGAGATCTTGTCTTTGCTGCCCCAGCCTTCACCGGATGCCTTCAATGATCCCAATTGAATAGGAGAACTAGTAAGAGAAGAACTGTCAGATACAATATTTTGCTTATCTTGAAGGCTATCAGCTGATGGTACAGCACTTCTCCAGACTTCCCCAGTCAGCAAATCTGTAAGGGGCATGGACCCACTGGGCGGATGGCTGGAAGCAGCACTTCCTAATGCTCCCATATCATCTGGATGATCCATTAATGGATTTCCCCGAGGCATTAAATCATCAATTTTCAGTAACTGAGGATCAGACGTTCCACCATCCACTGCATCTTTCAGAAGACCATGGTTTTCAGCACTAACCGATGACCCCAAACTCCCAGGTTTATCATTACTAGAACTATCATGCAACACCACTTTTGGAGCCTCCATTTCTTCTATTTGGGCATCTAGTACCCTGGACATCCTTAATAACTCTTCTGCCTCTTCAGTTTCCCCTTTCCGCCTAAGGGCAAGTGCCTTCCTTTTTAGACCTAAAAGTTCCCTCTGGATCTCACCTTTACTCCTTGGCGCTTCAATAGGCACGGCAGAGGGTGGGTTAATCGAACTTAAGGGGCCATAAGAAATTTGCTCAGAAGGCCCACTTTGCATAATTAGGGGTTTACGCTCCTCATCCTTCCACCCCAAATTATTCAGCACAGAGAGTAGTGCTGGGTCATGCATGTCTTCTTCAGTTACATCTACTTTATCTTCTTCCTCAAGTACGGTTTTAACAGGAGATTTAGAATAAACTTGAACTTCTACCTTTGGTGCTTCCATCTCTTCAATCTGAGCCTCTATTGCTTTTGCCTTGTTCAGCACTTCCTCAGCCTCCTCAGACTTTCCTTGGCGTCTCAAAGCTAGGGCCGTCCTTTTCAAGCTTAATAATTCCCTCTGCATTTCAGATTTACTTCTTCTTCTAGATGGTCGAGCTTCATTATTTTGCTTAGAAGGTTGGGGTGGAAGGTTTGCATGGTCACTATCTTCTTCCTTCCAACCTAAGTTATTCAAAAGAGATAGATATGTTGGATCCTGCATATCCTGATCAGTCACTTCATCTTCCCCATCACCAAGTGGCAAATTGCTAGAGATATTAGGATGCTTGAATGACAAATCTGGGTCACTAGTGATGGCGTTCACTGGCTTGGCATTCACCTTTGGCGCATTATCAATCTCTTCAAGTTGAAGCTCAAGAACCTTGCCTTTCTTCAATTCTTCTTCAGCCTCTTCCAACTTTCCTTCCCTTCTCAATGCAAGAGCCTTCTTTTTTAGACCTAGAAGCTCTTTCTGGATTACTAATCTACTTTTTGGTGCAACTTTGGAATTCACATTCTTTGCCACATTAACATTCTCATCATCAACCTTGACAGACTTCAATGGTGTCTCAGGTGCAAAAGAAGCTTTACTTACTTGAGAATCAAAGCTCTCAAGATCCCTTTCAAGTACCTTTGCCTTCTTTAAATGTTCCATTGCCTCCACAGCATTACCTGCCCGTTTATTTTTTAGAGCCTCTTTCTTCAAGGAGAGAATTTCACTTAATATGTTTTCCCTGTCAACGGCAACAGGTTCAGAGACATTCTCAGGGTGATAATTATCTTCATCCCAACCTAATGATTCCAAAGCAGCAGCTATTTCTGGATCCTCCATATCTTTATCAGTCACTTCATAATTATTATCAATACCAAGATCATCACCAACACCCAAAAGGTGATCAAAATCAAGTTCATTCTTCTGTCCATACCCAACTGACAAATCATCTTGTTTATCACTGTCCATGCTACGAATTAACGCGGATAGCTCATCATCAGATTCTTCAGCCTCACCCAAGAGTGCTTGTTCTTCAATTTGCTTTTCTAAGAGCTTAGCTTTCTTCAGTTCTTCCTTAGCTTCAGCAAGCTTCCCTTCGCGCTTCAACATGAGAGCCTTTTTCTTATGAGCAACAACCTGGGTCGTGTCAATGCTGCCCTTATTTTTGTTTGTATTTTGAGAGACTTCTCCAAGAAGAGAATAGAGCTCTCCCTCCAAACTCATACTTGCAGGTTTTTTGTCATCTTCATGGAGATCCTTATCAGACCATCCAAGTTCTCTGAGTTCAGAAGCAAGATCATTCTTCTCAACTTTATTTTTCCCGGTAGATTCTTTTAGACTATCTTTGTTCTGAACGGCAGACAATTTACCAGGAGGTGAAGCTTTTTTACGGTTTTTTCTTAATTGTAATTCCAAAGCATCAGCCTGTCTCTCAAGCTCCCTCCCTCTCTTGAAGGCTTTTAGGGCTTCCTCAGATTTCCCTTGCCCCTTCAGAACTTTGTACTTCTTTTTTTCATCAGAAGCTTGGTGACGTAATTCCTCGGGACTAGAAAATTCATCAACAGAAGGATTCCCCAGAACTTCTGTCTGGTCCTGATTTGCTACTTCCTGGGAATGTGAACATGAAGCATTGCTAGTTGACCTTTGCACACTGGACACCGGGTCACTGTTGGATGTTAGCCCCAATGAAAACGATTCCCTTTCATTACCAAGAATTTTGCTCAAAATCTCATCCTCTTGCTTTGGCATTGCTCTTGAACTTCCTGAAAGAAAGAGCCATCAACACTGAGAAGGAAGGTACAGTTCAATATGAAGAGTAAATCTGTGCATGTTAAGAAGCCAGCTAAAAACAAACTGGCATAACTGAAATAACTATAGACAGGCACACTGTGCCGAGTGGTCAAAGATTCTTACAAATCCTCCTCCGGTTAGATCCACCTTTATCTTAAATATGTTCAGTTATAAGACAAGACAACTCATTTACATGCTATATACGCTGCCATGCTGGCATACATGCAAAAGTAGTCAGTAAAGCAGTTCCAATTATCAAATTCAGCTCTTCACCTCAGAAATCCAGTTAGAAAGTGCAGGACATTATGTTGTTCAAATGAAACATGACAAGAGTTTCTCCCGGGATATACAGTTCAGAAAATAAAAATAAAAACTACAGATGAATTTCGGATAGCCCGCCTAAACTTATGATGAACTTGGATGCCTTTTGGTTCATGCTGGTGGGAGTTAAACATAGTCAATAGTCAGTAGTAAGCACTCAGGCATGGAAAACCCTATTTTGCATCAGCAGGATTTTATGGCCATTCCTGGCTGTCTTTCAGTTCATTGATATCATTGCCTATTCATTTGCAAGTTATAATGCTAAAAATAGTAGAATGTGAAAAGAAAAGAAAAGAGTGGCAATCAGAAATTGCAGGTGTGACAGAATATCTAATCAGAGTGAACTTGAACAATCATACTCTTCTATTCTAACTAGTAGGTGGCTAGGTGCAGAGCAGATAAAACGCAGCATTAGAAAGAAAATATGCTCCAGGAAACAACCAAAAAAGACATCAGAGTGAAGTTGGGCTATTATACTCCTATATCTAATTAGAAGATGGAAATGAGAAAATAAGACAGCACTAGAGAGAAAAAGTGCTTCAAGAAATCAATGTAGAATCAGGAAAACAACAACGAGTAAATGTGCATGACGTAACAATGGCAAAGTGGACAGAACTTGAAATTGTACCTCTCCCAGCTCTAGTCTTGTGTCCATGTCGCAACTCAAAGCGTGCTGCCTCTTCCAATTTTTTACAAGGCTCACATATTCGAACAGGTGAATCCCCTTGTCCGCGCAAAACCATTCTTTGCTGAGTGCAACTGTTGCAAAAAATGCCCCCACACCTTCTGCAGTGATGCTGGAAAGTTCCAGAATGTTAAATAATCATATAGCAATGGTGTTAAGCAGAAATAGTGTGTGCTAAAAGATATGCATCACTTGTCAAAAAAGCTATAAGATGGGAAAGGCAATAGCATGTTTTTGACACATACTGAAGTTACTAGTTACCCTTTAGATCCCGATGTATTTGGTACATGTAAAATGGACTTTTTATCAAACATACTTCACATGCACATCAAAAATAAGCAATAACAAAATCTGAACAGAGGTAAATATATAGGAGCAGAAAACGATATTATTTCATGCCATTTACAACTAAACTTCGAATTTTAATTAAATAAAAGAAATGAATTTTCCCATGAATATTACTTGGCATTTCAGCTCAAAATCATGTAAAGTATCTAACTTGCAACTTATCTAATAAACAAGACCATTGCTTTGAAGATCAGTGGGCAATTCTACCCAACTTCATTGACATCCAATCACTCAATCTGGCCACAAACCCAAAACCATTACTAAGTTCATTGATTCGATTGATTAACCAGTCCAACAAAATTAGCTGAGGTGATACAGTATACATATATTGATCATCAACTTCAACTGGGTAGGGACCATAAATTGAAAAACCTAAGAAAATCAATATCACCAAATCCACCAACACAGATTGAAGCCAGACCCTAAATCTACAACAAGGACAGGGTAAATTTCTAGAAGAACGATCGAGAATAGAGTCAAGTGAGTGAAGGTATTGGTAAAGCTAATGAAGATTTTGGTAGAGTAGATCAAAAGGGAAGGGAGGGAAGTCAAACCTTGCGATAGATGAAGGTGAACTGAGATGAACAACCCTGGCAATGGGAAGCGTCGATTACCCAATTACTGCCTCGAAGCGATGGCTTTGCCGGCAACCCGATCTTCTCCAGCATCGTGGCTATTGTTTGTTTGTCTTCCCGGAAAATTACAATGGAAAAAAACAAGAAAGGAAAAAGGAAATCGGATAGGATGCCGGAGCGGTGTGTGAGTTGGGGTTGTCGTGGATTGAATGAATCAGTGTTCTGTGTTCTGTAATCGCGGCTCCGATCGGAGTTTAAGAAGGTTAGGTTGGGGCAAAAGCAAAGCAAACCAACCTGAAGCCGACGTCGATACCAGAAGACGCTACCCTACCATTTAACACGTAATCAGTTTTAATGGCTTTCTACCTCCTGGAGAGACCCATCGATCTTTAGATCAATATTACGGAATATTACCATGATTTGAAAC
>JAYMSU010001502.1:0-10318 GCA_036897765.1 Erodium chrysanthum
TGTTATTCCAACACAAGAATAACAACCAACCGATTTTCATTACTTCAAAATTATGATACACATATAGACAATATAGATTGGGCTACGGGCACACTAGGGCTAACAGATATAACATTTCTCTCTTTATTGTTTGCTAATTTACAGAAACTGGATACTTATTCCAGGAAAAATGAGATACAACAGACTGATGATGTTAGAAGAAAGTAAAGAGCAGCACACCTTGGCTGTAGGACATGAATTCAACAGACAAAATTTCAGCACATTCTTAAAGTTACCTAACAAGAACGCTCCTGTGTCATCGTTTTTTGTTCATAACTCTGTTGATTTCAGTTCATGTCAGGGTGGTGGCATCTGAAACTATTTGATCGCTGGTCAAATTTGACTCAATTGTCTAGGGAGCCAATGGAAATTCAACTAAGATGATAAAGGATGACTTCTCAGCCTCTCTTAGATATTGAACAGTGCCATTCATGATCTTCACAAGCTGCTGGCACATGTGCAGGCCAAGGCCTTCCCTTGAACATCCCTGCCTTTGCTGAAACATATCTCGGATCAGATCCTCTGGAACCCCTGGAGCCGGATGAGTAATCCTGTCACATTAGACCCGTGAGTTAGATTCTGCTTAAGATTTAATGAGAATTAGATCGAGATAATTACCTAAATTCAAGATGAGCAATGTGGATCTTTGTCCCTATACGTTCTTTTCTTGCAATCACTCTGAACACAATTGATGATCCATCTAATGCCGGGGTAAAAAGGACTGCATTTGTCAAAAAATCAGATAGGACTTGCTGAAGCCTCAAGTTGTCTCCATACAAGTTCATGGACGAGACTTCAGCAGGCAAGTCCTCAACGATCTCTACTTGGCGCTCCTGGCTCAGGAGCATAGCTTGTTTCATGACAACATCAAGAGCTTCCCGAAGGTTAAATTTGCCAAGATTCATTTCCATATAACTGCACACATGCCACAAGTTTCATAAGTTTGCAAAATTATAAGGCCATAGACACAGTGAACAGCTCAAGTGAATGTGATCAACAGCAAAATAGAGAAATAAAAAGATCATACCATTCTTCTATACTTTCGATATCAGTATCATCAACAATACTGGCTAATTGCTCCTGACACAGTATACTCGCTTTCACAAGCTGTTTCTGATCTTTGCTGAAGTCTGAAGAAGACTTCATAAGATTCTGAATAAAGACAATCCCGTGCAAAGGCTTCTTGATTTCTCTACGAATATATGCCAATTTCTTGACGGTTTGATCAGCAGCCTGTTCAGACATCCTCTGTAACTGCAGAGCATATTGTAGTTCTGGGCTGGCCACGTGCAAAAAGCACAATGCACCAATGGTTCTTCCCTCTGAATCTGTTCTTTTGCTAGCACATAGCAATGCTTCAACATATTTACCTTGTTTGTCAAAGAACCCAAATGATAAATTTTCTGCATCCTGCCCAGCGGTGATCCCATTTAATATTATCCTGAGCTTTGTTATGGTGTCATGATCCTTAACCCGACAACCAAAGTTGTTAGTGGTGAAAACCTCCCCGAGCAGCATCCGGTGAATGGCTTCTTCTCTTTTCAAACCGGATAATTCTTGCATTGCATTGTTCCATTCCAAGCAATGTCCGCTCTCATCTGTCATGAATATGGGGGGGATGAGTGCAGATGGGTTCCGCACAATGCCAACATAGTCACCTTCAATCCGTGTATATTTGTCCATAATCATCTTCTGCCCCGTCACATCTTGCCCTACAAAGCAAACCCCGATAACATTTTCCTTGGCATCGCGACTACAACAGGCATTAACTAAGAATATTATCGGACTCATGTTTTCCCGAGGATTATGTTTTTTAAGTTTGATTTCAACACTCTGCTCCTCTATACCTGCCAAAATTAATATCATATCAGATGGAGACCAAACACATAAATAATCAAATAAGCATACAGTGCCAATTTGCAGAAAATATAAATCTCAGCTCATTTGAACATATGTGCAATTGTTAATTGCAAAAAATTGCAGATGGCTCTTTTGTTCCAGAAATGACGAAAACGTCCTTGACCCTAATCTCAAAGAGTACCATTTTTTCATCCTTTTAATACTTTTATCTTTTAAGGAGTCTTTTTACATCTACTCAAATCAAAATATTTTTGGTAGTTATGACGTCTTTTTGAGATTGATTAGGGGTCAAGAGCATTTTCTTCATTTTCTGGCGAAAAAGAGCTATTTGCAATTTTTTTGAAAGTTTCGGTAGCTGTAAATAACGTTTTAAAGTTAAGGATAGTTATGTGCAAAAGACGTATAGCAATCTGCAAGTAACCCTATATGTAAACATAATTCTCCATAAGTGTTTTAAGAGAGGTTTAAAAATCTAACGTCCTGTTAACAAGATTGAATTTGAAACCACTTGATAAGGAATTTTTATACTCATGCAGGTCAGAGATCTTACAGACATGCAAAACATTAACCTGAGAACCGTGTAGTGCCTATCCATAATGCTACCTTAAATGATATGTAGGGTTCTCAAAATATCCTAATGTGCAATCAATAAGCTTAGAGCTTCAAAGAAGAAAGGATATCATTACCTTGCAAAGCCAAGGATAGCATTTTGTTTACTGCACTGACTGAATCAACCTCAACAAGATCAACTAAGGGCACCCCAATGGCTTGCTGGACTGTGAGACCTGTTAGTTCAGCCGCTTTGGTATTCCACCCATTCACATTACCAGAAGCATCAACAGCAAAGATGGGAGCAGCCGCGGTCTCAATAAGGCGAACCATTTCATTTGTGATGACATGCAGCTCACCCACCCTTTGAATCCTGTCATCAACTGGTGGAACACTCACAATCATTTTAGAATCTTCAACAATCTCATCTTGCAAGGATCCTCTCAATATCAGTTGCAAGGAATGGATGGAGTCCATTTCAACATCTTTCCAAGGAAGGCTTCGCCGCTTTACCACCTCCAGAAAAGCCTTGAAGGACGACCTTGGGTGCATCTTTCTTCCATCATCTTTTTCACTGGGATCATGTTTTGCACCGCCCCACTTGACTTCTTTAGCTGTGTGGGACCGAAACCAGAAGAGAAAGTCTTTTGAAGTGATCTTAATGGCTGCAACACCACATACTGCATCCCCAAAAACTGAAGCAGCCGGGTAGCCAGCTTCCATAAGGCTATCAGTACTTAAGCCTGTGCTCCCACCGTGATACTCGAGAAGCCATTCAGCTATATCTCTGATTTGAGCTTCTGTAGGAGTCACCCCTAGCAACCAAAACTTCTTCCTGTAGTAGAGGGCCGCCCCATCACACTTAACCAGATCCATCACATTTGGAGACTGAGTTACAATTCCCATTGGAGCATCTCTGAGGAGCATGTCACAAAGAACAGTTTGAGTTTGCAAAATATGTTTCTCCCTCTGTTGCGCTGCCAGCTCCACTTCCTTATTGATTTGTACCCCGAAAACTTGAATCAAGAACTCACAAGCATACCTTAAAGGAAATGGAACAAACCTAGGGCTAGTGTGATGGCATACAACTAAACCCCACAGTTTTCTCGCCTTCTGCTGATCATTGTCTGACTCCTCGTCATCCTCATTGATGGTCGCAGACATCACAAGAGAGGCAATTGAACCCATATTGGCCATGTATTTTGTGTGACACCCATGGGGAGATCTCAAAGCGGATCCACAAAGACTCAATGGCTGAGCCAATCTACCATCTTGAACAACTTGTACAGGTGCGGCGAGACAATCACATATCATCCTGACTTTGTTCCTCATGAAGAGAAACCTTGAAGCTTGGGGTATATCAGTAGCAGGGTAATGCAAGCCAAGATAAGGCTCCAATTCAGGCTTGTGAACCTCCGCAACAACTTCGCCATGCTCGTCTTCGTGAAATTTATAAACCATGACCCGATCATACCCTGTCAATTCACTTACCTCCTTCACCAAAACTTCACATAATAAAGTTATGTTTCCACTTGGTAAAGACTGCAATTTTGAGATGGCTTTGGCAGCGAGCTTGTATGATTTCAGTGCTCCAGCAGCTGTTACCGGCACATCAGCTGGGTTCACTGGCTCCAGATCTATAACTAAACCTACATCGATCCGATGCAGAATTGCATAGAAAGGCTTGCCTGAGGTTTTACAATGAACCAATATTGGATTCAGAAGGCTAACCTCCCCAAAATTGGCAGCTTTTTGCAAGGCTGCAGCACCTGAAGAGTGAAAAAGGGTTCGAACATCTGTTCCAAAAGTCAAAGCCTCCTGGTGCTCGATGCTTGGCACTGCATCTGATGCCAAGTCTAGCATTTCATGGGTGTTTTCACTGTATGCAAGAACCTTTAGATTCTGCTCATCAACAGCAATCACACAGCCAAATGGTTGAATGAGCCTCCCTCTCTGCATCTTTTGGAGGTAAGCAGATACTGAGGAAGAAGGGACATTGCTGGTGGAACTCGATATGTTGAAGGCAATGGAAGTGGAGTAATCAAACAACTGCTCAGACTCTTCGAAATCCCCATGAAGCTTAGCATCAACCGGGGTCTGTGCAGCAACACGAGCATTCTGCTTTGACATAGCAGAGCTGCTCCTAGAGCAAGTAGTCCTGTTCGTCGACCTAGAAGACATCTCTCCACTCTTCAAATCCTCTTCTTCACCTCTATCTTCTCCCACACCACACCCCTTCTAAGAAAACAGTCCTGTTATCTCTTCCAGCATGGAATCTCCTACCATGTGCTCTCATATCCCATCTAATTGATCAGATTCTGTGAGATAAAATCAAAATCTCAAACCTAAACAACTCCACCCGATAACCTAGAATCTAGCGGACCCAGGAATCATGAAAAAAGGAGCGAAAACTCAGACCACAGCCACCACTAGATACCAAAAACAACAACCACTTAATCTCCTTTTGCACATTCAATCATTCAAAGGAACCAGTGGAACACTCTAGAAAAAGGTCACAAAATAATAATCCACCAAACCCCCACAATTTGATTCTTACCCTAGAAAAAAGGACAGCAATAAAGAGAAAATGAAAAGAAGAGAAAAGCACACCAGAAATGGATTCCCCTACAGCATCCCCAAAGTGGATCCTTCTCCAAATCCTCCACACTCACAAAAAATCAGCAACCCAGATGAACCAAAACCCACAAAATCACAATCAGCTGCAAAAATCAACCGAGACCCATCAGAGAAAGCCCTCCGTACAAGAAGATTAACAGTTCAAAATGGTAGCTTTCAGCGACCGGCAATACAAATTGACACTCACCCACAATCCCAGAACAAGCACAGCACAGAAAAATCCAAAAAACACAAAAGCAAGGAGAATAAATCCAGAATTCAGCCAATAAAATATAAGATGAAGCGGTGGCGAGAGAGAGAGAGAGAGAGATGAGTGTGACTGACCAAGAAATTGCGTATCAGTGCATCACGGAAGCACGTGAAGGCGACCCCAGCTCCTTGTTCAGCCCAGCCATGAATTTCGAGCGAGACATGGTTAGTTTCCGCGTACGATTCAGTGTTGACTTGAGCTCAAAAAGCACAAGGTGAAAATGAAAAACCTTTGTCTGCTGCTGCTTGGAATTGGATGGGTATGGAAAAACAAAACTGATTTGGAAAACAAAATTGATTTGCGTGTATCACAAGTACGATATACGGGCTGCTTAATGAGTTAATACAAGGTTACAGGTTTTGGTTTTGGTTTTAAATAGAAGATTACCTTAACTCTTTACATACATGCTAATGATAATATGGTTGAAATTTTATTCTTATACTGCCTTTAGCTATTCATTTAGTAAACTAGTGTTGCATATAACTTGATAATGGTTACACTATTAATTTGATTGACATTTAGTGGCAAAATTTAACTTGATATGTGTAATCCACTTTATCCAACACAGTAATCAGTTGTAGATGGATGTTGATGACGTGGCCATGTTGTAAGTTTACTAAAAATATAATAAATGGATTAGGTATGGTCGGATTGTTGGAATTATACATCAATTTTATATAATTCTTTTAATATTTGAAACATAACAGACAACTTTATTGAAAATTAAAAATCTTGGACCTATGTTTTTGGATGTAGAATGCGGGGCTTTTATGTGTTGACTAATTTGTTGTTGTATTTGTAGGTGGTGAAATCGTTTATGTATCTTGAGAAGATGCACTTTCCTGCACGAGTCAGCTACCACGGGTTTACAGTTCAGTTCAAGGTGGTGACACATAAGTTCACAAGTTTTGGTTTGATGGATGGACTTCTAAGAAGTCCGTTCAACAATTTGTTCTTGACAATGTTAAAAAATTTCAGCACTTCACGCCATGAGCCGCTGTTAAGAAGGACTCAATATGAGACGTCTCAAAAAGTACGGTATATGGTTTGATATTGGCAAGAAAAAATGAAAATTTGTGTCAAAATATTTTGCATTAATGACTAGACTACCTGTGACGATGGACCTTTTGAATATGATATTACTCCGTGATCTGAAATCATCGATTGATGATTGAGCACTTCAACGAAGCGCGTGAATCACATCCGAGTTGCTAAGTAAAAATACAAGCGTATATTGTTCAGGATGACTTATACAAGTTGGTTCTGTGTTATACTGTTGAGGGAATCCTATGTGAGTTGGAGGATCCAAACAAGATTCTGGATTCAATCTTAAGTTTGACTGACAACGTCGAGATATTATTCAAGTACCATTAGGGGAAGGTTTCGAATATGAAGTTCCTACAAATATATAGGATACAAATCCATTAAGACTATGCCTCCCACCTTAAGAAGGTGATGAAGGGTAAGAAACAGGTTGAAGCTGACTATGAGATGTATGGATTCGGCCTAACAATGCAACTTTCGAGTTTTGAGTTCATAACGATGTTGGCGAGCAAATTTGGCAGTTTCAATGGAAACCGGGTGTCGAGGATGCTTATCTGGAATTAGAGAGATAACCATTTGATAGCAATGTAAGTCTCAACTATACTCTAGAAAAAGTTACATTCATCAACTGATCCTTTCGATTACCCAATCTTTCATCTTGGTTGTAATGGTTCCTTAAGAATATTGTTCTCAACTTTTGTAGATACCTATTGTATTTGCCTCTTCCAGATCACACATCTACCACCCCACTACCACACTTTTCATGCATCATGAAAGAGTTAATGGGGATACGTGGTGACATGAAGAACATCCTCCGGAATAACGAGCGCATATTGAGTTCCATAAGGAAGTAGGCCGACTATAGATGACTATTTGCAGACCATTGTTAATAATGCACTACCTGCCTACTTCAACCTGTTAGTATAAATCTTACGAAGTTTGGAAGAACATATGAAGACCATGTTGGAGACCTAACCGAGCGCATCTCACACTATAGGTCAATCTCATGTTTTCTTTAGCATAAATTGTTTGGTTGAATAGATGAATACACCAGGCGTACATTTTAAGGCCATAATAGATAAACTATACACGTCTAGTGTCAGTTTTATGGATGAAATCCCGGAGAACTATATGTGGTATGCGGTTTAAATGTTGAAGACATTACTCCATGTGAAACATACTCTCCGGGAGAGCTCCAAATTATCTCTAGTGAAAAGGTAGACAGATAGCCTTTAGAAGGAGGACAATACATCTGCCTAATAAGTATGTTTGCTACATAGACCTCAAAAAGAAAAAGCTACATTTGCATGTCCGCACATGCATTCACTCCATGTTTACCTCCCGCATATTACTACAACCTTTCATACGTTGATAACACGCTGAGAAGCCTACCTAGAATTTTATCATTAAAACCCTAGTGCCATCCCCCGTTATTTTTCAAGATGGTTTGAGACAACGATCGTAGTAATAGTGCTTAATGAATGTATACCAGAGTAGAGGGATGTGTTCCACACATTCTGTAATAGGAACGACGCCGCATGTTTACCTAAGTGGTCGACTGAAATAACTGACATACACTTTCTCCTCAACCACAACAATACTCATTGGGTAATGGTTCATTTGTCCTTTCACAATTGAGAGCTCCAAGTGTATGATTGGGATATGAGGTGTATCAATGATACTGTCTTGAAACATACAACGTCTTCGTATTGCAAGTGCATGCCAGACCCGCATGTAGTTTTCAAGATATCAATCAAGAGAAGGCGAGACCTACCAAAAGAGGCAAGAAAACGGAGCCGACCAAAGTAGAGTCATTAACATTTAGACATCCATTATGGGAAGAGGTTCCTCAAGCTATGTGGCCTGGAGATTATTGGATCTTTTTCACAAAGTACGCAAAGAACCTTATGATGAATCAAGCTTTGGACTCCATTACGTCGTATATCATTCACCTCTTCTGGATCAAGTGTGCAATAGACTTGTGGTACCAACACCATGATCGGTAATAAGATGAATGAACATTGATTAAGAGTTTGTTTATTTTAATGGACATGTCGTTTGGTGTTCCGATACACTTTTTCTATGAAGTTATGTTTCATGTCCGGAAGTTTTTACATCATCAATATTACATCGGAAAGTATTAGAACAATTGATGTGTTATCGAAAATCATTGGATATCATCAGGAAACAGTGAATATAATCAGAACCTATTGGATATAATAAGATACTCTATTGTATAATCGTAAATGGTTGGAATCCATCAATTTCAACTCTGATGCAACCTTGCCTAATTTTTCATGTTTAAAATAATTACTTTAATATTCTCACATGGTATCCGAACTTGGAAGCAAAACACAAACATTCACATATCGACAATGACCAAAGCAATATAAAGAGTCTAGCAAAGAGAGAAGTAAGGACAACAAGTGCGCCAAAAAAGTATGCTTGATGTAAAGCGAGGGCGTTTTCGGAAATACGGAAAAGATGGCCATATTTTTGAGGGGGTTGTAATTTTGGGGATAAAAGTGAGAGGATGTGCTCTTTTAAGCATAGTTACTCACTTTTCCCTTTTGAAATCTCTTACAAGCCAAAACATAAACTTGAGATCATTGCAAAAACTTACCATGTATTATGCAAGTTTTGTAATTCATGATCTTCCTTGATGTATAGTTGCATTTCCTTACCATGTAGAAATTTTAAATTGCACTATTTGTTAAATCAAAGGAAAAACACCACTTAAAACATCATGTGGCTAACATGTTAGATGAATTATTTGAATAATGTCGAAAATAACCTTCAATGAGTATAAAAGATTACGTCTTTTTCTTCGTGTGTTGCAACTATATATGGTAAGACATTATGCATCTCATTATTTCTATATTCATTGAAGGTTAGTTTTTGCATTATTCAAATAATTCACCTCATATACCAGTCACATGTGGCTTTAAAGGGTGTTTTCCATCTGATTTAATAACTTGTGTGAATTAAAAAAATTTATAGGGTACGAAAGTGCAACAATACTTCGATAAGGGTAAAAAATTTCAAACCTTTCATAGTGCATGAAAAGATTTTGCAATTATCTCTTTAAACTTTGCTTCTATTCTCTCTATTTATTTTGTTTACCAAACGTAGGATTTATCTGTAGTTTGTCAATTTATTTTCTTTCAACATATCAAGAATAAGCATTGAAGTACATACCATAGAGTAAGAAAAAAATTTCATACCATAGAATATCCAAGATAGTGTACGTTTTGTTCGGTTCGATCATGCACATAATCGAGTGTGGCTGAGAAATCGTACTTTACCAATTCATCCACTGACCAGTTCCAGTATTCCTAAACTCAAACATTACACACGACAAAACATTACAAAACACTAGCCGTATTGACACAAATATATCGGTGAAGGAAAAAAACCTTTTGGAAATGATTGAGGTGTGCATGCCTACGGCTATATGTGGTTCCCCTAGTATTGGCAATCCAAACATCGAACCCATTATCAGCCAAGTAGAAAGCGAGAGACTCTTGTCCTATAAGCATAAATGATACTCCATCCTACAAACAAGCATCATATATACACATAATGTGTGACTATTTTTTGTACATATCTGGAAAAAAGAACGCTTATATGTACGTATATACAAACCATAAACACTCCGTGCTGCAGTAGAATTGGTGGTTTGGATTTAACGTAATTTGCGTCGCTCTTTTTTTGCCCTTTTGGAATTCTCTGTATGCCAAGAATGAAGCCATCTTTGGTGACAACCTAAACATATTTCGTATAGGAACATATATTTGGTTAAAATTTAGTTAATATTGTAACAATTCTCTAACTTGCATTTGAAACTAAAGGAGCAACAAAGACAGCCTACATATTTGTACGGTGCAAGAAAGATAGACACAGGGATTACATTGAAGATGTAAACAATATATTGATCTA
>JAYMSU010001503.1:0-10317 GCA_036897765.1 Erodium chrysanthum
ACACCCATCGCGACACGACATTGAACCCTAAAATGCACGGTCCTAGACAATGTTAGATTTTCTACTAATAATAGAGTTTAGATCGATTTGAAATTTATACAATATGTTCAAATCATATTAATCTACGATATTAACGGTATTGATCACATATATTTACACTTGAAAGAGGTTTTATAACAATTGTAAGTTTTGAAGTCAAACTTATTCATTTAGTCAACTAACTTTAGTTGTCACGAACAAACAAAGTTTGTGACTATAATTTACAAACAGTCACACACGTTTTAGTAGTACGTGACTAATTTTTATCGAAAATAACAGTCACGGACTTTACAATGATACGTGACTAAAAAAATAGGGTTATATAAAACTCTAACTTATCTAAACTTGTAATTCATCCGTGCTTCTCAGAGTGGGAGCCGTCTCTTCCCTTTCTCCCTCTACGACCCTTGCAAATCTTCTCCATCCGTTCTCAAACTGCCTTTCCTCCTCGTTGTACGTCGCCGTGGTCCCTTCGCCTGTCCTGCGGGGTGATTTTAACAAGGTCATTTCCAGTTTCTATTCCAATGTTCACTACTGGACACGCAAGTTAATTAAATCCACCAAGCAACTGGAAAAGAGACCACACAGATCAATATATATATGATCATATACATACAAAAACGTAAATCTGTTGATTCAGCTATATGAGCATCTGTTAAAAACAAAAACTGAAGTGTAGACTTGAATTAAATTGAGCTGTTAAAAATAAGAAACTGAAGTGAACCATATAGTTGTGACCAAACCAAACAAAGAGAGTGATGATGATGATGCGGGTGAACACCACGTTCAGGATGATGACGATGATGATGGTGTGGGTGACCCTGAGTTTGGTAATGTGGATTAATCCGAGTCGGAGGATGATGATGATGTGGATGAGTCTGAAAAGGATGATATGGAGGATGAGATTCATTCCGACAACGATGATGATATGATTGAGATTGATTCCGAACACCAAGATGAAGGCGACGATGACTCGAGTTTATAGCAATTAGTAAGTACATTTACAGTGCTTTGTTAATTTATTTATTAGTAAGTTATATATTATGTAGTTTAGAAACATAACATAGCATGATAAATTATCTTATAACATTTACATTATTATAACACACTTTAATTTGTTACATTTACAATATAGCATGCTTTATTTTGATTTTAAAATTTGACAAAGTCAAAATTGAGAGGGATTTGTTTTTTTATTATTTGAGAAAAATTGAGAGGGATTTCGATTTTGACTTCAAATTGGAACCAAACATATTGGGAGGGATATGTTGCCGCTGAAACGAAAAATATGTAAGTGTTTCAGGCAAATTTGCTGCTCAAAACGGCAGCGTTTGGAGACCGTATAAGAGACCAAACCCTAGAAGACGAGAGATCATTTCTTCTCAGCGCTTGGACTCGCGACCTTCTCTCTCACGCACGACGGCAGAGCTCCACGTTCGCGCAAGAACTCCGGCGCGCAGCCTTGTCCACGGACTGGAGATTTGTTGAGCCAAGGTAAAATTCCACCTACTTATACAGATTTGATAGGATTGCTTGGGGTTTATTGACCTAAGGGTCCATTGCATGTTCTTAACGGAGCTAAATTTAAGGGTGCTCACTTTACTGCCGAGACCGATGAACCGACCGGTGCCGGCCGGCTCCGACACCGACGGCAGAAGGATGGTCCATTTCGGCAATTTCATTTCTGATTTCGGACAGTGACTGAGCTGTTTCGTGAGGTTTAATCGGTGGATCTGTGTATTTTGTTTGTGTTTGGCTATGGTGTGGATGAGATCTGAATTTGATATTGTCTTGCGGATGAAAATTGGCGGTTTGTGGTGCTTGTAGTGGATTTCAGTTTGGAATTGGTTTCGGCAGTGAGTTTTTGGCATGATCGGTTGATTTTGTTGTCTCGTCTGGTTTATGTTGTTCTGGATTTGTCTTTGTACTTGTTTTGGTCTTAGATCTGTAGGATTGTGAAGTGTGTATGCATGCGTGGTAATTTGATCTGGTTTTGAGTTTCAGGTGTGAATTATGAACTGAGTTTAGCTATTCTTACTGCATTGTGTATACTAATCAAGGATATATCACCGTAATCCTAATAAATCAGGGTCATGTTCTCGTACTACAACTATATAAACACACCTAATATTTTCTTACATCACAAGACATGCTATGTGATCTGGCTGTCATGATGTATACTTTTGGTTTATACTTCTGAGTTAATTATTGTTTCCTATAAGTTCAAGCACTATAAGTTCAAGCACTTGCCATAATAGGTTTTGTACTGATGAGATTCCAAAGGTTGAAGATCACGGGATCAACAGGTTCTTATAATCGTAGTTACATTTCTTGAGCATGGATGCAATTTAAAACATCTAGATTGGATCTATAACTTTTTTATTGAGTTGGAGAATGTTGCTATTGGTTTGGCACAGCACATGCATATACACACCTTAGGTACTCAAAGGATCAACCATCCACTTGCTTATGCTTCTGCAAATGTTTCTTGTTTGTTATGGATGCAGAACCAGAACAAATTAGCAGTAGACAAATTCTTTTCTTCACATGATTAAACTAATAACTTGGTTTGTTCCATCCACTAGTTACTAAACTATTGTTTTAGAGTTTTCTGTCTTAAGATAAAGCCGAGCTGCTGCTCTGGTTTTTGTTTAGTTCTATGTAACATTCCTTTATTTAAGTTAATATATGAACGATTATGTGCAGTTAGATTTTTATATTCAGCCGCTTTTGCAAATATGCAGTCTCATTGAGCAGTTCCATCAATGAGAGTGGGTTTGTCTTAATATTGATACCTGTCTTAACTGTTTTAGTTTTGAACATGTATGAGTTTGCATGTGGAGTGTTTTCGCTTTAACTAATAAAGTATATCTTTTGTGTATTCTTGGAACAGCTTGGACACCTTCATTTGGGCAAACTTTTGGATACTGAGATATGGTACCTTTTCCTCTCTTATTCCAATTATCTCAAGTTTCATTCCCTTCTCATTTCTGAACTAAATGGTATTTTTGTGCCTGATTGACCAGTAGAGAATGAGTAGTGGCTGTAATTATTGATTTGTATATGATAATCATTATTCCATTATCTTTGTTCTTCCTCTGCCTATGTGTGTAGGATGGGAATGTTCACACTGGAGATGATGACATTGACTGGAACACGGATGATGAGCTGGAAATTGCAAACTACCATGTCTCTTCTTCTTCTTCAAGCTTTTCATTGCCCGGTGGAGAAGCTACTATTGAACCTGGGGAGGTAAACACTACAAAACATATAATTGTAGTATTTTCCCTTTTATGGTATTGGATTAACTTTAGTTCACTACTCAAAAGATCATTAAAGGTAAGATTTTATAGGCGATCAATTGGTTGTTCAGGATTGTAAGTTTATGATGCTTATCAACCAAGATATATACATGTTATTTTCAGTTTTGTCTTTCCACCTGTTTTCATAAACACTGATAGTCATATGCAATATGTGTTGTGAGCTAACAAAAAGGCAAGCTGCTCGGCAGGCCCCTCCAATTCCATGTTTAATGATTTCTTAGCGATGGGGTTTTCTCGAAAAATGATTGCCAAGTCAATTGAAGAAAATGGTAATTATTTTACTATCTTAAGTGTATTGTTTCATCTTTTGCATGCTGCATCTAAAATTCTATTTCATTAATTGCCCAGGAGAAGGAGATGCTGATAAAATACTTAACACTCTCCTCACTTATCAGGTAATTTCGTGCATGCCTCATGTTCAGGTGTTTTCTTTTTTTCCGTACTACTATGGGGAATGTGGGCTGACATGTGCAGAATAATAAATTTGTTTCTCAGAGGTTTTTCTAGTTTAATAGGAAAAAAGTTTTATCTCTTATGTAGCTTGAGAAGTAACTCCATTATTTCTTAAGCTTGTTGTTATGTTATTTAAAAGACATCATTGTACTAGTTAAAATTCAGTATTCGGTATTTCTACTGATGCGTAATTTTAGGTGAGTAATGGTGAGATATTATGTCTCCGAGATAGTGTAATGCGTTTTTATGGAATGGCAATATGATGGGGAGTCTTAATTCTTAAATATTTTTGTCTTTGAAGGTGGCTCATTGCAGGAATGGGGCTGGTTTGAAACAATGATAAATACTGTTTCTTTAACCCCTTGAATCAATCTCTGTGCTTCTTGATGTTATTTTCACCATTGCTAAGCAAATACTTTATGCACAACTCATTTTGATAGTACCTTTTCAGGCTATTGAAAACTCTCCTGAACAAAAGCAGCCCATTGAATCTGACATGCCAAAAAAACAGCAAATTGTTGATTCTGATTGTTGCTCTTCGGACTATGGCAGCTTTCTGGAGGATTTCTCAGATATAGATAGCTTTTCTGAGAATGAGGTAATGAACTTTTTATGTTAAGAATGAATCTTATATTTACATTATGAACCCCATCTTCCACCACTAGTTGCTTCATTTCCGTAGCAGACAAATATAATTTTTTTTGTTATGTTCTTGCAGGAGTTCCATGCAGCAAGAATTGATATTCAGAAAATTAAAGAGGTAACTCGGTGTTCTTTTTCTTGGATGGTTTACCACGAAACCCAATTTTGGGTGATAAGGAGGGTGCCCTTAATTGGTTCATATGCACACGTAATTCGCCCTAATCAACTGCTATTATTGGTGATTACTTCGTAATAAAGTATCTGACCATGCTATGAGGTTATGATAGGCAAAGTCCCGGATCTTGTATCCAAATCAATACCCTGGAAGATATTAGAAATTGCTGCCAGGTCTTAGCTTATAACTTTATAACAAGCATATATACTTGATGGCTGAAGCTGTAAGAAGTAGTCATTCAATATGTTCAAGATTTCATTTTGATTTGTTTATCTGTCTACTTTGACACTCCTAATTGGCATTATTATGCAGGAAATTACAGATATTTCTCCTGAAACAAATCATAATTTATTGTTTTTAGTGGATATGGGTTTCACTGTGGAGGAGGCTTCAATTGCCATACAGAGATGTGGTATGTATGTTACATGTAGCTTGTAACTGGTCCTCTAATCAAGTGAAATTGACTAAGTTGAAGTTCCCTAGTTCACGTCTAGAGAAGTTTTGTCTTCATGTCCCTTGTAGTATAAGGAAGCGGATATAAAATACTAGACACATGCAAACAAACGCCCACACCTAGGTATATCAGGGTCAGACAATGATGATTTGTTTCAGTGCTAACTTTCTCGAAGCCTTGGGTGTTAGTTTTGGTAGCTACGTTCTTATAGTTTCCTGTTAGAATTAGTAATTTGCAGGTAGCTCATCATAAACTCTTAAAATGTCAGGGTCAAACTCATCTATAGATGACTTAGCAGATTTTATAACTGCTGCTCAAATGGCAAGGGAAGCAGATGCTTATCTGGTAGATCCACCTGAAGTGAAGGTAATATCTTGTTCTTTGCTGATACATCATCAGAAAACCCTTCGAATCTTCTTTCAGTGGTAAGATGAGAGCTGTAATTATTCTTTCAATCATCCTAATCCATAGCCAACTCCATACCTCGGTTCAAAGAGAAAGAAATATCTGAACGACTTGTTGAAGAGGAAGAAGATACGGGGCTTGAATGAAGACGATGAGATTATCCGTCTCCCAAACCCAATGATTGGTTTTGGGGTCCCTGGTGAAGTGGGCCCTATAGTTAATCGAACACTTCCCCCAGGAGCCATAGGGCCCCCTTTCTTCTATTACGAAAATGTGGCTCTTGCTCCAAAAGGTGTCTGGGACACTATCTCGCGATTCTTGTATGATGTTGAGCCGGAGTTTGTGGATTCAAAATATGTGTGCACTGCTGCAAGGAAAAGAGGCTATGTACACAACCTCCCGGTTGTAAATAGATTTCCTCTCGTCCCGCTTCCTCCACGCACAATACACGATGCGTTGCCTTTAACCCGTAAATGGTGGCCTTCTTGGGATACAAGAACACAGTTAAATTGCCTACAAACATGCATTGCAACTGCCAAGCTCTCGGATAGAATTCGCAAGGCTCTTGAAGATTGGGACGGCGAACCTCCTTTGCACGTGCAGAAGTATGTTTTCAATGAGTGTAGAAAATGGAATTTGTTGTGGGTTGGAAGGAATAAAGTTGCACCATTAGAGCCCGATGAAGTTGAGATGCTTTTGGGCTTCCCGAAGAACCACACAAGGGGAGGTGGAATAAGCAGGACTGATAGATACAAATCTCTTGGTAACTCGTTTCAGGTAGCATTTCTCTCTCTTTTATCTACATTATCTATGAAACACCACATCTTGATTCAGTAGCAGGGTTAAACTGATTATTTGTAAAACATGGTTGCTTATCAGTAATGCTATGATATACATATCCTCTACTTGACTCAATAATTTTCACATATAGATTTTGGAGAATTGCTTTAAACTATCCTTTGGATCGTCCATTTACAAAAAAACGCTTGTTGACAAAAGTGAACTTCAAACTATCCTTTTTTACTAGCCCAAATACACAAGGTAAAATGACTATAGCAGATAACACAGAGTGTGTTTCTTGACTCAAATGAATCATGAAAACAAACAAGAAGTTCGGGTCAGAACCCTTTTCAAACAAAAGGGTAGTTTAAAGTTCACATTTTGTCAAAAGGTAGCTTTCCTTAAGTGGAAAATTCAAACAGGTAGTTTAAAGCAATTACCCTTATAGATTTATTTACTAGTGAACTTTTAGCAGCTGTGAAACATTCAGTCTGCCAAATTGCTTATACAACCATGTATTTCAGGTGGACACAGTGGCTTACCATCTCTCGGTCCTGAAACATATTTTCCCGAAAGGCATCAATGTGCTCTCTCTTTTCTCGGGGATAGGTGGCGCAGAAGTTGCTCTTCACCGGCTTGGCATTCCCCTGAAGAACGTTGTCTCAGTAGAAATCTCAGAGGTAAACAGAAACATAGTCAGAAGCTGGTGGGAGCAGACGAACCAGAAGGGAAATCTGATAGACATAGCAGACGTGCAGACACTGAACGGGGACAAGTTGGAGCAGCTGATGAGGTCGTTTGGTGGATTTGATCTGGTTGTTGGCGGGAGTCCTTGTAATAACCTCTCGGGAAGCAACAGGTGTAGCAGAGATGGCTTGGAGGGTAAACATTCTTCTCTGTTCTATGATTACTTCCGGATTCTTGACATTGTCAAAGATTTTATGTCGAGAGGGGAGCATTTATAGATGGAAATGTCTGTCGAAGACGATTTTAGATCTTATTTTTAGGCTCCTCTTTTCTCCCAAGTGAACCATTTATAAGCTTTTGGTGTATCCATATGTATGCATATGTTAAGACTCATGTGCGGATATTTCTTATGGTGTAAATTATGAATAACTGGAATCTATTTGAATTATAATATGTCGACTTGAATTTGGAATTTGTAGTATGTTGTGTTGTGTAATACAGTTCAACCATTACATTAGGGGTTTGCACCAAGTCCTTGCTTATGTTATGTGTCCCAACGACGGGGATTGGATTATCGAGATCATCTTCTCTGGCTCGGGTGATAGAGTGCTTTCGTCGTTACTATTTTCTTTTAATTTTAGTGTCTAAACATTCAGCTGAAAATCCTCTTTATAATTTCTAGTATGTTGAGTCTCCGCGTTTAACAATATGCATTCTTTTATTTCTATAGCCCGCCGGATTGAGTCTTTACATTATAAAATTATACACGTACACACCATGAATATATGAATATGTAGATAACGGTAATACAAAATCTGAAAATCGAAACTCCAACGTAAACCATAGAATAACTCCAGACATTTATCAAAAAAAAAAAAGAAACTCCAGACATATATTGTTGTTGGGATTTAAACAAAAGTCTCGTAAACCAGAATTTATATATTTGACGAATTAAACAAACAAGCTTAGGTTTGTTATTAGTTGTGCGAATGTTACACATTTAATCCACGTGCATAAAAGAACACTGACGTCATGATTAAGTGCAATGATTAATTAGGTCACGGTGATGCCTCAACCACAGTCAATGAAATCGTACTCTCCACCATTGTAATGTTTGCTATAAATATCACTTCCCAGACACGCCTCACTGCTTCTTCACTTCTGTGTTTCACTTTTTCACTTCAGTTTCTGCTTAGCCAGAGCCGAAGAGAGGGTCTTAAAACCATCGGGTCGGAGCATTTTTCGATTCAGAGCTTCCTGTTGATCCTCTACCGAAGCGAAGACAGGTAGCATTTTGATTCTCTGAAGCAATTTTAGGGTTTATCGGAGGATTGATTGTATTGGAGTTTTGTGAGAAATGCAGGTTGATGACACGAATGTGTCTTGGTGAAATCGAGTTTATTGGGGGTTTAGGGTTTCTTAATTTGAACAATTTGGGATTTGGGTTTTTAGTTTTGTGTTTGTTTTCAACCGTTTGCAGCTGCATTGTTTGTTTTGATTCTTAATTTGTCATCTTCTGGTTCATTATGTGTCTTTTCTGATTTTAATTTTGAATTGAAGTGAGGTTTATCATAATTTGTCTTCTTCCTAGGAACTTGTGTCTAACAGGCTTTGGGCATTTTGATTTTCATGTATTGTGAAGCTACTTATATACTTGAAATTTAGGAACAGTTGAGTTGATGTAAAGATAAAAATGAGAGTTTACCAAAAAAAAAATTCCTTTTGTTTATCTCAGTTGCTAGAAATTTGGCTCAGTTTGTGTTCATTTGTGACCTGTGAATTGTAATTTATTCAATAGCTCTGCTGATAGTTAATGTTTGCAGCTGTTCTTACGGTTTACTTTGTGTAGCTGAGCCTTCACTATGGGGTCCAATGCGGGTCCACGTTATGCTCCAGAGGATCCCAACCTCCCCAAACCGTGGAGAGGTCTTATTGATGGTAATACAAGGTACTTATACTTTTGGAATCCGGAGACCAATGTCACTCAATATCAGAGGCCAACGAGCTCTGCTGAGCCACAAGAACCTTTGCCTGTGCCGCTAAATCAATCTGTTGAAGCTCAACATCGTGGCAGTAGTGATGACAAGGACAATGATGAGTCTGGTAGAGGTAGTGACGGTGGATCGAAATTTGAGACAGAAACAGTAAGCCACGAGGTATGTGATAATTTTAAGTCGGGTTATAAAAACTCACAACACTGTCATCTGCAATGTTAATTCAAGGCATTGGATTATTTGATTAGTAGCTGTATTATTAATCCCTATTTCCTTAATACCAGATTGTGAGAGATGCAACGGATCATTCTCATAGTGTATTGAATGGGGAAGCCAGTGCTGGTGGTGGGGGATCTTCTGCTAGGAGTGGCTCTGGGAGCGGGTTGTCTGCTGAAGCTTATCGTCGTCAACATGAAATAACTGTTAGTGTGAGTATCTATGCGCCTCTTTCTTGAGCTTTGTCTTTCCATTGCTTGTTCACTCAGTGCTTCTACTTCTACCATATTTTCCATGAATGTGAATTGAAGAACAGGACCGTAATATCAACGTTCCAATTAGATAACTAACCCTTTTGCCTATATTCTTTTTACTTAAACCCTTTTGGCTTATTTAATGATTCTTACCAGGGAAATGAAGTGCCCCCGCCTTTTACATCTTTTGAAGAAACCGGGTTTCCTTCAGAGATTCTAAGGGAGGTGTGAATTTCTACCTATCATTCAAATATTCCGTCTTTGTGCAATCCTTGTGCTTTGGAGTTTTTCTCCAGACTCATATTCAGTTGTTTGCCCCCCAGGTACACAGTTATGGGTTCGCTGTTCCAACACCCATACAGGCACAGTCATGGCCTATTATGCTCCAAAATCGTGATGTTGTGGCTGTTGCTAAAACAGGCTCGGGGAAGACTTTGGGCTACTTGATTCCAGGCTTTGTGCATCTCCGAAAGATTCGTAATAACCCCCAAATGGGTCCAACTGTCTTGGTATTGTCACCAACAAGGGAGTTGGCAACACAGATACAAGCTGAAGCTGTCAAGTTCGGCAAGTCAGCAAGAATTTCCACCACGGTATGCCTTTTTTTTACATTGAAATTATATTTTTATAGCAATTTTCTTCCATGATTTGGAATAATACTTGTCTGATTAGCGTAATGTGTGTCAGTTTTGATGGGTAAATAAAATTCCGCTTGGATTTCCAAAGGAAAAAGCATGTCATAGCCATATATTTTATTCCTGATGTTTTTCATCTTATTTTGTGTTCTTGAAGTGTTTGTATGGAGGAGCACCAAAGGGACCCCAGTTGAGAGATCTTGAAAGAGGTGCTGAAATCGTGGTTGCGCATCCTGGCCGCCTTAATGATATTCTTCAGA
>JAYMSU010001504.1:0-10317 GCA_036897765.1 Erodium chrysanthum
CTTTATACATGTTCGGGAATCCGGTTGAGCATCAATGTTCCAAACATGTTGAATTAGACTTACATTTTGTGCGTGAGAAAGTTACTGCAGGACGGCTCACCAGTTTGCCGACATCTTCACCAAATGTCTTCCTTTAGCACTTTTCGACGAGTTCAGTTCCAGTCTCCATCCAGTCCTCTCCTGCTTCGACCGCGGGGGCGTGTTAGATTGATTCCCGATTGACTCCATGATTTCCTCACCTCTTTATTCTAGATTGATATGCAGTTATTCTAGATTGATATGTAAATCTGTATTGCCTTGTATAGGATTTACATTGATTCTGATTTGTTGTATTTCCCTTTACTCACTCTGTAATACTATATATATCCTAGACGTGAATACAATCTTCTTCCAGAGGAATTATCATTTTACAATTACATTGCAAAGTGTTCATCATTTTAGCATGAGTTTAAAATATGTTTAAGTCGTAAAAGTCTCAAATTTTAGATTAAGAAACATGTAATGAAAATTTCCGAACTCGATCAAGAGCGAGACGGGATGAAGAGCGCGTCCCCGATAAGAAGTGAGGGCGGGGCAAGGATGGTAAACCCTAATTGATAATAGAGATGGGGACATAAACTCGTCCGTTGTTATTCCTATTCCATATGGTCATAATCCATATTATAAATGGAAGGTGTGAGTGCCTGATTGGTGAGAGTCTGACCACAGTAGGCAGCTGAGCTTCACGTTGTGGGCCTAGCCTTTTCACTCTCGAACTGACACTGACACAGGCCCAATGTATGTTTTTACTTTTCTGTACTTATCTTATTTACCTTTACAACTTTGTAGTGAGTTAAATAAAATTGATGGGATAGACATGTTGATGATCTTTTTACCCTTTTAACATTTTTGCCATTATTTTGATTCCTTTCTTTGTTGTTTTGCCCTTAGTTTGGGCATTGAATTCGGCTGCAAGTCAAAAAGTGAGACACGACCTTTGTCAAATAAAATTAAAGATAGAACATTAATGCTAAAAAAAAATGGTACTACTGAAAATAAAGTGATAGTGCCCAGTGGTCACATTTTCCTTTCTTTCTAATTTTATAGAACATGGGTCCTAAATTAATGTTGTTGGGAGGCTCTGTCTTCATTGCTGCAGATTTTGAACCTCATGTTGCTGAGTGTTACGCCATCTTTCACGGGCTGCAACAAACATCTCTCTATGGCCTCTGGATCGCAGTAGCATAATCGGACTGCCTCCAAGTGGTTCAGGCCGTGAATGGCCGGTTTGTAGACGCTTCTGAGGGGGCGATCATCCAACAAATATGAGAACATCTGACTGATTTGCAACTCTCGGGAATCTCATGGGTGCGACGAGAGGCAAACGCAACAGCACATGCAGCAGTTCAAGTAGCTTTAGAGAGAAGAGTGACAATGCATTTGGGGACATGTTGTCCCGTTATCTATAGCTCAGGTGGTGCACCGTGAGCATCAGAAAATGTAATTGCCTGTTTTACTCTCACAAGCTATAAAATGAGTCAGTTTTCATAAAAAAAAAAGAAGGAATGGTGGGTACATTGTGTTTTCAAACTTCCTTAAAATAAATAATGACGTAATTTTTTGATTCGTGGATAACAGAATGGGAGTAAGATGAATTTTCCGAACTTAATTATATAAGTCACAAAGATTCAAGTGGTTTTAGAATGAGGTTTTAAATTGATATTGATCGACTTCCTTCCCAATTTGACCATATTAGTCTAGATTCTCTACAATCTTTCAACACTCTTCATGAGGTATCAGTCGTATTTGTTCGCCAATAATTTAATAAAACACTCTTTCCCTCTTTTTTTTCTTTTTTAGATCAGAACCCAATATTTAATAACATTGGACAAATATCACGAGAGGCTCAAAATACAGATATTATTGATGATAAATTCCAAATTTCATTTTGGTGTACTTGAAGGTATATAATTGGAAGGAGGAGAGATCATAGGACTTGGCAAATTGGAACTAAATTCAAAGGAGAAAGTCCAAATGGATGATGTGGCATTTAGGATCCAGAGAGAGGGCTAATAATTAAGCCCATATGAGGTTAAAAGTATTGGTTCATCAAACTCATTTTGGAACAGAGTCCAAACACACAACACTGATCCTCTTCTGTTTCCTCAGCAGCAGCCACCACATGGAGCCACCACCCCCTCCTCCTTCTCCGCCGACACCCGCGACGGCGCCCTCACTTCCAATGACGACCTGGAGAGCATCTCCGCCCGCGGCGGCGCCGATTCGGACTCGGACGACGAGTCCGAGGACGCCGTGGTCGACGACGACGAGGAGGACGGCGATCTGGATTTCAGGTACAGTGCTCCTCCTCCGCTCTCTCTCGCCAGGAATTCGAACGGTGCTGCTGCTAGACCCGCTCTTCCTTCCTCGAGGATCGCTAGATCTCCTTCGCCTGCGGTAAATTCTGATTTCGTTGCGCATTGTGGTTTTTGTGAATTGGGTTGTTTTGTTCAAGATCGGAGTTGAATTTGATTTGAATCACTGACTCAATGATCCAATTAGTTGCTTTGAGTTCAGATTTCATTTCCTAATTTGCTCATTACTGGATATGATTAGTATGGGTTGTTCAAGATTAGAGTTGGATTTGATGTGAAACTCTGGTCCAATTGGTTGCACTGTTGACTGAAGTTCTGATTTCTACTTTACCATTTAAGTGAGCTTTATCTTTCAAAGATTTCATTTCCTAGTTTTCCCGTTACTGGCTATGATTGGGATGGATTTGATTTACTTTCTTGCTTAGCAAATGTAGTATAATGCATAATTGGGTAGTGTTTTGTTGTAGTGAAGTTTGTCACAGTTCACAGTTGTTTTTAATTTGGTTTCACTTGAATCGAAGTCTTAAGAACCTAGAAACCGAGCTGATTAGGTGAGTTATGGTGTGGTAGCGTATGGAGTAGTGAGCTTTATTGGTGTAGTTCATGAGATGATTGGGGGTTTGATGAACAAATGGTACTGGTTGAAAATTTGAGTTTATGTTAGGGGAAAACATGTCTTTACACATAAATGCAACGCTGTTTCCACCGACACATGTGGACAATTCCCAAGGTATTCGATGGCCAGTGTTTTTTCATTGTGTACCTAGTTGTTTGTGGTAAATCTATGTGTGTAGTTATCTGTAATTAGCCCTTAGAAAATGCAGTGCAATGCACAATTGAGTAATGTTTTGTTGTAGTGAAGTTTGTGATAGTGGTTTCACTTGGATTGAAGTCTTCAAAACCTAGAAACCGAGCTGATTAGTTTTCATGGGAAGAGTGTTGAATCTTATTGGGAGCTTAAAATTTGGAAGCTAATCGGGTTTCTTTGATATTTTAATCAGTTTGCTCGGAACATTGTAGAGGAAGTGCCTTCTGTTCGCTCAACATCAGCTGGAAGGACAGCAATGGCTAATCGCGTAGCACCGTTGGCACCACCAAGTAAAGCTCTGCCCCCATTGAGAACTGCAGTTTCTTTACCTCCTCCCATAGATCCTCCCACTAGTCGCCTCAAAGATAAAAGGTAAAAATATAGTCTCCTCTCTATATAGGCTATTGATCCATTTCATTTGATTTTGTGACATATAATTTGATGGATGAACAAGAAATGGGTTCGAGAATGATGTCTGTTCATGGTTGCGTGGTTGTAAATATATCATTTGCTTTAGGGGTAATCCCACTCAGCTACCCCTAAGTTTTTTAGTCTCAATTTACCTCAATTCTGTCAACTTTTGGGTGTGAAATGATGAAAATACCCTTATTCTTCATGAGGGTAATTTTGTCATTTCAGACCTAAAAGTTGACGGAATTTGGGTAAATTGAGACTAAAAAACCTTAAGGGTAATTAGTTTAAACTTAGGGGCAGTTAGTTGAGAATGGTGTATACTTAGGGATAGCTGAGTGAGATTATCCCTTCGCTTTATTGACTTATTGGATGCAAATGGACACATTACAGATTCACACCAGATATGGGGAATTTCAACTCAAAAAGTTCTGGGAATCAGCATGAGGCGTCTGCACTTCGTGATGAAGTACGTCAGTGATATTTACTGAGTTGTAATGCATGCTTTTAATAACTATTGTATGTATGTTATTGAAAGATTTTTTAGGACCTTTTTGTTTCACTTTGACTTAACACTGAAAAATGCTGATCATGCAGCTTGATATGCTACAAGAAGAGAACGAGAGTATTCTTGACACGGTATTGTGTTTTTTGTTGTTCTTTTTTTTACTTTGCTGACAGTAATTGGGTTATTAATATGTCTTGTGCCACTCACCGTCATTGACTTTGAATTTGTCATACAGCTCAGCATAGAAGAAGAGAGATGCAAGGAAGCAGAGGCCAGAGTTAGGGAGCTCGAGAAACAGGTGAATGCTTTGTTTTACATAACGTATGTAAGCTGTACTATAGCTAAATTACCGCTTAGCATTTCAGAATTAAGCAATAGTACAGAACCTGGAGTGATGAAATGGTCCTTCATAGTTGCTCATCCAAGAGATAATCCTAATTTTTTGTTTTGAATCTTTAGGTTGCTGCTCTTGGAGACGGTGTGTCTTTGGAAGCTAAACTTTTAAGCAGGTACATAAATTCATAATTCCTCATGTCTCTTTTGCTCTTGAAATCTATGCTGACAACTTATGTTACCATTTTGTAGAAAAGAAGCTGCTTTGCGTCAAAGAGAGGTAATTTCTATTTAGACAAATAAAAGAAAGTTGGAGTAACTAAAATAACGCACCATTTGCAGAAACACACCTGAAAGGTCATCGCGTGCCAGAAACACACACCCACCTTTACAAAACCTGCAAAAAACCCCGGAAACTGTTAAATATGATAGAAAAAGTTAGATTTTTTTGTGAAATACCAAAACTACCCCTAAATCTTAAACCCTGAACCCTAAACCCTAGGGTTGGGGGGTTAAAGGGTTGGAGGGTTGGGGGTAGTTTCGGTATGTCAAAAAATCTACCTTTTCTGTCTAATTTAACATTTTTCAGGTTTTTTTGTGGGTTTTGTAAAAGTGTGTGTGTGCTTCTGGCATGGGACGACCTTTCGGGTGAGTTTCTGCAAATGATATCTTCTCAACATTAATACCTAATGTAAAGTTCATCTATCTGAAACATAAATGGGAAAGAGTAATCGATTTAGTTTCAGATCATGGTGATATTTACAGTGTTCTCTCTCCCTCTCAGGCTGCACTTAAGGATACAAAGCAAAATAAGGTTGGGGTAGATAAGGAAGTGGCATCTCTTCGGTCAGAAGTAGAGGTAAGTGTGTACTCTGCATCCAAAGATTTTCTTGGCTTCTGTTTTAGTACATTTTGGTTTGCGCTTTAACTTAATCCATGAATCAGAATGCAAAAGATGAAGCTGCAGCTGTAGTGCGGCAGCTAAATGGAGCCCAATCTGAAGTAAAAGCTCTTCACTCAATGACGCAAAGAATGATACTGAGTCAGAAAGAGATGGTTCGTGCTAATTCGATTTCATGCAGCCTATAATTCATTATTGGCAGATTAGTTGTTTATTCATATTTAAATTTCAGGAAGAAGTTGTTCTTAAGAGGTGTTGGCTTGCTCGCTACTGGGGTTTGGCTGCAAAATATGGTGAGTTAAAATGTGTTTTTTTTTCAAGTTTCATTGCTTCTTTCAGACAAAAAGGTTTCATGACATGCATGGAAGTTCCCGAGCTTTGTTCTTTTTCTTCTGTTAGGATAAGTTGCATGCTTTAGTTTACTTCTGATCCACTACATCTCCACAATAATATGGACAGAAATGCAAGAATATTCTGTTAAAATGGATAGAAATGCAAGCATATTCTGTTAAAATGGATTAGATTTTTTTCTTTCAAGATGACAAAATTGCCCTTGACATGAAAAGCAAATGTTTATTCTCATCATTCATCATCATTTAATTTTTTAAATTATTATTGTTTTAACTACTTGTGACAAATTTGTTATCTTCCGAAGGGTCCAGGGATAAAATAGTCATTTTGTTTTAAAACTAACAGATATTAGGGATGGCAAAACACCCTGAACCCGATGGGGACCAGATACTCATCTCCGACTAATTTTGGGTTCAGGGTGACTAATTGTGGGTTCAGGATGGGTTTGGGTATGGTATTCCGAGATTTAATCAGGTTCGGGACGGGGATGGGTAGTATATTCCCCGTCCCGTACCCGATACATGTACATATACATAAAAATATACCCAAATTATATATTTGATAGTAGGATAGCGTATTTGCGTGTCAGAAATCCAACCTTGTACAATTTTGCAAACAAAAGATAATTTAAAGTTCATAATTTTTCAAAGGGTAGTTTTCCATTCGTGGGCTATTCATTAAAGGTAGTTTTAAGAAAATTTCCCCATTATTCAATCCTTTATCATGTTTTTCAACTGTTCCATGCTATACAGGTATCTGTGCAGATATAGCAGCCTCAAAACATGAACACTGGTCATCATTGGCACCTCTTCCTTTTGAAGTTGTTCTTTCTGCTGGACAAAAGGCCAAGGAGGAGTGTTGGGAAAAAGGTTAGTATACACTAATCGCCTTTTTTGTGATTATTATCTTGTTTGTTCCAACTCTGACGAAAGCTCTATGTCTTCTAGATTAATAGTTGTATCATCTGTATCAGTCATTTCCTTACTGTTAATCAATTCTGGGCAGGTGATGATGATCCTGAAAGAAGCAAACTTGTTATGGACTTCAGTGATCTAACCGGAGAAGGAAACATCGAGAGTATGCTGTCAGTTGAAATGGGTTTGAAGGAGCTTGCATCTCTTAAGGTTTCCTCCAAATGAAAATACATCTTATTTAAAAGATTTGAATTTTTATAGTTCAATTTCCTGATACTGTGAACAATATTTCTGATTTCTTGGTTATTCATTGGTGTATTTCATTGAGAAGTATTTATTTTTTTCGTTGTTCAAAGGTTGAGGATGCTATTGTTCTTGCATTGGCCCAACAACGGCGCCCACATTCTGTTCGATTATCCATGTCAGGTGCACTTCCCAAGAACCCAGCAGCTTCACTTTCTGACCCATAAAATGCATGAATAACACTTCGTTAATATAAATTATCCAATAAATATGTATATTTATTTATATTTTTTAAGTGAAGAAATGTTAGGGTTTGAATTAGAGTTGACGGATATTCAAGAGCGTAGTCTATTTTAGGAAGAACAAGAAAAAAAATGTTTTTATTTTCTTCCCATTATAGCTTATATGAAGGTTACTCGACAATTAGAAAGTAACTATTTGTTTAATTTGTTTTCATTTTGGCTTATTGTTTTCAGATATCAAATCACCCAGTGATACAAAATTTATGGAGGCAATTGGTGAGTCTTCATTGCTTGTTTTAAATTTTCACTGCATTTTTATTTTATAATTCTTATTCTTTTGTGCTGGTTATGAGATAAAGATAGGAATTTCACCTTCTAAAGAAATTCTCAATTTCAAAATCTTGTGATGGTTTTCTCTTGTAAAGAATCTGTACTATTTATACAACCATGCACTTTAGTGATCATAAAATTATTATAAAATCCAAACTGACCCCGAATAGTAAATGTTTAACGATATTTTGGCTTCCACACCATGTCGTGTCCAGTTTCTCCCAAAGCTTAAGGTCTTAGAGAATTGTGCATCAATTTGTTTCAGCATAAGTTTTTTTGTTCATTTTATATGAATGTACCCACCAGAGCTGAAAGTCTTAACTGAGCTCTCCCCAGTTTTTTGATCGACTAAATGTATCAATGCTATGTGACTCAAGACCTTTCTTATACAGAAGGAAGGGAGCACCAACATTTCTTTGATACTTAAGAACTTTTTAAGATAGATGTATCATGTATGGACTCAAACCCTCCCTTAAGTAGAAGGGAACTCTAAATGCCACTTGATCCCCACCAAGAGAAAGGCCCAACAAGGGATGAAATAAAGGAAGAGAGAGGCCCAATAAAGGCTGAATAGAGAGAGGTCCAAATAAGTTGGGAGGTGGAGAGAAATAAGGTGTGAGGTATCGCTGCTGGGACTTGAACCCAAGTCTCTAAAACCCAAGTTCAAGTGCTTGACCAGTTGGACATCTCCCTAGTTGATTGGCTCTGTTTTTTTTCCTGTGCGGGTTTCATACCCAGATGATGTATCGTAGTGTATCTTCATGATTTCTTAAATGTATCTTCCCGAACCCAAGTATTTTATTGTCTTGCAGAGTTAAGTCTGGAGGAATCTGAGGATGTTCTTTTCAAGGAGGCATGGCTAACATATTTCTGGAGAAGAGCCAAGGTTCATGGTATAGAGGAAGAGATTGCCAAAGAAAGATTTCAGTTCTGGATCAGCCGCAGCGCACACTCACCCAGTTCACATGACGCCGTTGATGGTAACACTAATCTCATCCGTACGATTATCCATCAAATGCATATTGATTTTCGATCGACCACTTTTACTCATAGCAAGTGATTTTTTTTTCCAGTTGAGCAAGGTTTGATGGAGCTGAGGAAGCTCGGGATCGAGCATAGACTGTGGGAAGCTTCTAGAAGGGAGATCAAACAGGACCCTTCCATTTCCACTGCACGTAAATCGACTGCACAGTCAAAGAGTTAGCTTTAAAAGAATAAGGCTCTAGACAGTTTGTTTGTGTAATAGTAATACCAGTCTTCTGTAATATCCCACTATTAGGACTATTGTGTTTGTGGAGAATCATGCTTTTTTTCTGATTAGCAATATAAGGGTTCTGAAAACCTTTTCATATAAATTTCTTGAATATCTTCTGATTTCAGGTTTTGGATGTAATTGATCCTCTATATGTTTTCAATTATCTCAGCCTTTTCTTTACACAGCACAGGTCACATAAAGCTTCATGCATGGACCTAGCTTTCTGCATTGAGGTGGTCTCAGAACTGGGTTTGCTTTAGGCTTTGGTCCTCAGTTTTCTTCAAAGCTTTTACCATGTTTTGTCTTGGAAAAAGTTTCATCCACTATCTGTTGCAAAGTCAACTTTCCAACACTATCTTTTCATGATAGGTAATAAAACACGAAATCTAATCTAATCTAATCTTAAGTCCTAACCTAACTAACTTCCATTTAACATATGGCCTACTAAAATTCGAACATTAAATCTCATGTACGATCATTCCTAACTTGACCAACTAGGTCAGTTCTAGTGAGCGGGCCACTAGAGCCAACCTACCTACACTTGCATGATCTAAAAGTGTGGCAACTAAAAAAGTTGAGCTCATCATTGATTCGAGATTATAAATTGTTCCACATTTTTCATGGTTTAAAATCATATTGCTATTACAAAATTGTCGGGGAGCACGGGTAAATTATCAGAACTCATGGTATATATATTGAATATCGCTTTGATATGAAAAACTAGTCGATCAAATCACACGTCCAAGTCATTGTGCAAGATGATTAGATAAACAAGAGGGCTATGCATTTATTTTTATTTTATTTTCCAACAAGTCATCTTTGTATCAGGATGTGAACTTATTTGCTTATGTAGAAGCAATGGACACCAAACTTACGATTTTTATATACTCATAAGATTGCTCCCATCAGAATTCGAACTCTGATCCTCCATTGTGTTGGAGGGAGTCTTTAACACGGGGTCAACTTGAGTTGGGGCTATACATTTATAAAAGAAAAGAAAATCTGTGTAGTCATTTCATTTGGATTGAATTGCAAGGAATGGACATTGAAAGGCAAGAATAATGAAGTCACTTCGATGCAGTGGTCTATTATATATAGCAATAGCACACTCAAATATAGGCTCTGAGCACGCGTAGTCTCTGTGGTGTGGTAGGCATGTGCAGTTCTACATTTATATATTACCATGCTTGCATTTTGTCTCCTCCACAACAAGAAAAAAGTTCCTTTTGGATGAAAAAGGAAGCCAGGCATGGGACTTCTTTTTTAGTAGTGGCTCCGATCATCTAAATTTATATATCAGTCTGGTACTCTTGTTCTTGTTATATATGATTGACGTGCGGGTACTATTTCAACAAGCTCACTATTACGTTTATAATGGACTAAACCATCTTGAATATATAAACGATAGTTCTCAAACATGAAGTCATAGACGAGATCATTGGTTGTGGCGCTATATGTACGCAACAAGAGCAACTTGCAGGGTCCGATATAGTTTTGAGTTGTGTAATTCTACCTTGCGATCTAGCATGACATTGTAACCCAGTGTTGGTCCCTGTCGAAGACAAACTATTGACCTTGGACGTATTCCATCTCATCCACGACCACCTGGATATCTATACGCATGTTGCTCGTCCTCAACTATCATGTTATGCATAATGATGCAAGCA
>JAYMSU010001505.1:0-10315 GCA_036897765.1 Erodium chrysanthum
TAGTAGGTGAAATTGCATTAAATAGATTATGGGTCACATGATAAATGATCAATAGATGAGATACCTAACCAAAAAGACAACATTATACATTATTATTCAAAACCGCAAATTAAAAAGAATAAAAAAAACAACATAAGAAACGTAAACAAGTTAGTCTTCTTATCTAAATAAAACTAGGAAAAAAGATGTGAAAACCCAAAAATGCCCCTACCTGCCAGTCCTCTCTCCCCGCCAACCAGTAATACTAAAAACCAGAATCTTCCTTTGCTTCCCACAGAAGAACAATAAACGAAATTTCTGAACTCTCTCAGCAATCGCAACCCCAAATCTGCAACAATGGCGAATCACTGCGCTCTCCTCGGAGCTCTCCTCCTCTCTCTTTGCCTCTTTGCTCCGGTGACCCAAGCAACTGATGTCAAGTACTGCGGTTAGTTCTTCTTCCCTGATTGAGCCCTCGTTCCAAAATCGCCAGATTCAAATTTGATCTATTTATTCGTTTACTGTTTTTTTTAATTGGGTTCCTTGATCTTATATTAGGGTTTTGATTTTTTTTTTTTGAATTGATTTGGTGTGAATTGACCCTAACTAACCTAAAGAGAATCAGGTGTTGTTTTTGTTGAACTTTTACTGGAATTGTTGTGGTTGAATGCTGACCCAGTTGAAATCATTATACTTTTTGCCTGGATTGTTTGTTAAATTGCTGTTAATGCTGAGAATTTGCAGCTGATGAGCTTTTTTTGGGTGAAATTGTAGATAAGAAGTCTTATGATGTTCAGGTCTCAGGAGTTGACATTTCCCCCCTTCCTGTGGCTAGAGGCCAACCAGCTACCTTCAACATCTCTGCATCTACTGGTACTGTTTGGTCTTCACTCACCCTTTTTGATGTTCTGTATCTTTTATTTACTAGATTATCAAGGAATGAGTATATAGCACCTAAGATAGCTCCTCTGAAACTGCTGTGCAGACTTCATAGAAGCTGGAAAAAATCATTGTAACTTGAATATGCAAAAGTAAAGAATATTAGCTGCTGTTTATGTTTTGTGGGTCAAATATTATGTCTTTGCACGTGTTTGTTTGCTTATATGCCCGCAATTGAGAGGAAGCCAAAAGGCTTCTTTCCTTGAGAAATCAAGTCCTTTTTGTTTTTTCCGTTATGAGAGTTATTCTTGTATCGTTTGCTGTAGTCAACATTAAACTCAGCCTGCATGCCATATGTGTTTAAGGGGTTCTAAGCTCTGACTGGAGCTTGTTCATCTTGTGTTCTTTATGCAGCTGAAGAAGTCACTGGAGGAAAAATGGTGATTGAGGTGTCATACTTTGGATGGCACATTCATGATGAGACCCATGATCTTTGTGGGGAGACATCTTGCCCTGTATCAGCAGGTGATTTCGTGGTCGCTCACTCACAAGTTCTACCAGGATACACTCCACCCGTAAGTCGTTTACTCTTTAATTTTTTTATAATTAAAAATTAGTCCTATGCTTGAACTTACTGAATATAATTACTTACTTTCGTAATCTAGATCAACATGAGACTAAGAGTTAATTTGTTTCTGGATTGTGTAGTAGCTACTTCACTCGACCTAACTTAAACTATAACTTGTTGGTATCAAGAGAAAGCATTGATATTTTCTTGAATGCTCCAAGACGAATCCATTGTCTTGTTATTGCATTTGTCTCTGACAGCATTGTAACAAAACAGTGGGCAATGTGTTGTTTAATCTATATTTATACAATTTAAGATCAATGGATAATGCTATCCTTCGCCTCTTGAAGCCAGTCTTACATGCTCATACAAGAACAGTTTTATACTATCTTTCTCACTCAGCTGTTTCATTGAGAGCCAGTATTGTATGAAAAAAGACTCTAATATTACTGCACATCCACTAACATCTCGAATAAGTTGTCTCTACATGTGATGCTTTCTACTGAAGCCAGTAAAGCTCCAACATAAATTCTGTAGTATCTTTTTTCACTATAGAGATTTAAAAAAAAACTAAGATGCCGGATGGAGCTTGGCACAGGACACATGTAGGTAAGCAATAGATCCTAGGCTCACTCAGTTGTTGCCTGGAAAGAAAAAAGTGGAACACGATAGAAGTCAAATTAGACCTCCATATCTAAGACAATAACATAAGGTTAAGCTGGACAGTGGTTAATCTCTCACTCATTTTCTTTGTCCCGATTTCTAGTTTCAGACAGCATTCATGTGTCTACTTTATAGTCACTCAGGTGAAGAATTTTAGTGATTGTCAGTTGTGGACTAAGCATTTTAAGGTCTTTCATGTTTCTGTTTTGTGTTTGACTATGTTTTGCATGTGCAGGGTTCATACTCTCTCAAGATGAAGATGTATGACTCAAAACAACATGAGTTGACATGCATCAAATTTGATTTCTCTATTGGTTTTGGATCATCTGTGGCTGATAGTTAAATGCTCCATCATCAGCTGGTGCCGCGTCCCTCTGCAAGTAGTGCTATACATATAGCTTGTGCAAATAATTCACTTCCCAACTTGTTATTGCTTTTATATCTACTTTAGCTGCACATTCTAGATCATGTGTCGGGCAACTTGATTGTTCCTGACTGTATAAAACTTAGATTTGCATATACTTTTAGTATGAATCCAGACTTTTGCTTTCCTTTGAAGTTGCAGTGGTGAAATTCTAAATATCATGACATGGCTTGTCAACTTGAAGCTTCTGTGGTCTCTTCTGAGACTTGTAAACTATCAATCAAAAGCAACAAAAACTAGTCTGGTTTTATATGCTTGAAACCTTGCAAACTGATATTCTAAAAATCTTCAATGTTTCATTGACTTGTGAACTAGGGACAAGGAAGTATATGATTGATAGTTGACTCCATTTCTCAGCCATTTTCATTGTGATGGGCATGATTTGGTCCAAGTAGTTGTCATAACAATCAAGGTACAGTACAAATTTTGGAAGGACCTTATTTGTTCTAAAATGATGAGAACAAATTTTAGAAGGTCAAAGTAGGTATGAGATACAAGTATATATGAGTGAAAAAGAAGAAATTGTTTAGATATTCAAATACAAAGATACACAATTAAAAAGAAGAAATTACGTGGGGAAATTCGATATACATATCAGGTTTCAATTATCTTTTCAAGGTCTATCATTTTTTTCTTAATCACACATTTATCTGATGTGAGATCACCTCTCACATGTGAACATGCTTTGACACACAACTGGTCAAGGATAAGAGTAAAAGCTGATGTGCATGCACTGGACCAAAACTTGCAATCAACACAGATGTTGGCCAGAGAGTGAGAGTTCCTAAACTCACAAAAAAGGGAAAGAGAAAGCTATTTTTGCCCACAAGTTCTTTGAACAATGTCCACAGCCTAACCCATGTCTAGCAGCTCCTGGGTCACAGAAAGACACTCAAAGGGGCATGAATGGAATGGCTATTGCTTCAAACCCCAATCAATCATGGTGTAGCAAAATGAACCATGTTTTGGATAGGAAAGTTTGTGCTTTCCAGTGAAACAGCATGATGTAGATGAGACCCAAAAATGGTTGGTAATGGGTCATTGTGTACATGACTAATGTCCAAGGGGGTGAGAATTTTCCATCCCCAACCCCACTCTCTATATCACCATAAACCTTTACATAAAGCAAACCCCAAATCAACCTTCCCATCCAAAGCAGAGAACCCTCAGCTCACTTATCATTTTCTTCCTCTGCTTCTGATCCTCTGAAGAAGGTTAAGTGATCACATAACCCTCATTCAAAAGATGACTGGAGTGAAGGGAAGAATTCTCAAGAAGCTTGGTCTCATCACAACAATGAAACAAGGTCTAGTTCTTCAGCTACACTATCCACTTGTCAATGACTTGGATGATCATGAAGGCACTGATTTAGAGTTCAGAAACATCAATGGAGAGAAGACAAGTAGTTGTTCAGACACTGAAAGCTTATTCGAACCCGAAAGTGATGGTGAAGATGATGATCTTCTCTTTGCTGATGCTCTGACAGACCCAGAATCAGAACCAGAAACCACCATGGAACAACACAAGTGTCCACCAGGAGGAAAAGGGTGTGTAGTATTCTACACAACAAGCTTCAGGGGCATAAGGAAGACATTTGAGGAGTGCAACACAATAAGGTTCCTATTGGAGAGTCTTGGAGTGAAGTTCTATGAGAGAGATGTGTCCATGGACTTGGAGCTGAGGGAGGAGCTGTGGAGGGTGATGGGTGAGAGGGTGATCCCACCAAGGCTCTTCATCAAGGGAAGGCACATTGGAGGGGCTGATGAGGTGGTCACATTGCATGAGCAAGGGAAGCTCAGAGAGCTCTTGGATGGCTTGCCACTATACCTCCCCAAGGGCCCTTGTAAAGGATGTGGGAACTTGAGGTTTGTGGTGTGCCCTAATTGCCATGGAAGCTGCAAGGTTGTTTCAGAAGAAGAAGAAAGTGTAAGATGTCATGAGTGCAATGAGAATGGATTGGTCAAATGTCCCATTTGTCATTGAGTTCATGTTTGTGCACTCAAGGAACTTGCTCCATAATCATCATGTGTTTCTTGAGTTTGGATTGTTGTTGCACCACATGATTCTTCTGTTGTTATTTAGATTTTGTTCAGAATTTGTGAGGATTTGTAAATTGTGTGAACAATTAATGAAGAAGTTTGTGATAGCTTAAGAGCAATGATAGGTAGGGGACACTATGCACATGGGTTCTCTATAATGTGATTGAAAAAGTGGCTGTTGGCATCAAAAGGGTTGGCTAATAATGAAGCATCCACACCATAGCAATAACTTCAAGCTAGAGAGAGTCAATGGAAGCTTTGTCATGATTCTTTACCTCTTTCCCAATGATGTGTGATTGGAAGCAATGCAAAAGAAAAGACTATTTCTCAAGGACAAGAAGTTCAATCACTACATCTACCTAACTATCAAATCTTACCAGATTATTATTTGGATTATTTATTTGATGATATGATATGATATGAGATGAGGTAAGTAAATAATATTTGTATTATCCTTTAAAAAGTTATTACCCTATCTTAAAAATATTTAGTGTGTGTTCATAGAGTTGAGATCAGTAGTATCATATCATATGGTTTAAGAATAATCTTACTAACCAATTTTATACTATACATCATTTATCACGATCCACCTTTCAATGTAGAAATTAATGGAAAATCGTACTATGCATTGCAATTGTTATAACACGGTCAATTTTAATATGAAATGATCAAAATACCCCGCCGATTTTACATATACGAGCCGTTAGTTGTTTAAAATAAATTATCTACAATTTGTTGTTGCAAAATTGTGAATAGAAGGGGTTAATATATGCAAAATCGTCAAATATTTTAGTCATTTGACACTAAATTGAACGATGTTATAACAGTTGCAATGTAGAACAAAGTCTTCCGTTTGTTTCTATAACGAAAAGTGGATCGTATTTAATATATATGTGAAGGACATATATTATATGCTTAATTATTGGGGTTATCCTTATAGTTTTTACCTAACTAATTAGTGAGCTACTTCAATCAAGACCGGCCAATAACAAATTGGGCCTAATACATTATTGAGCCCAATACTATACTTTCAATTGACGGCCCAATACATCAGGCCCGCATTGACATTTAAGGGAAAGCCCAATTGAACGCCTAGAAAACAATAATAGTAGCAAAAACATAATCATTTTGTTCTTTGGTAGTGGAATGAATTGACCAAAAATTTATTTTTATATTTTATTTAAGCTTCAAGGTCAACCGAAATTGCAACAAATTTATGCGAAAATTCGAAAATGAAAGAGGTGAAGAACATGAACTCCCTCAACGTTAGTAAAGTCAATGTCATCAATCATAACCACATTTTTTAATACAAAAAATAATAAGACACCAACTCCATTCAAACACACTAACATTTGACCGTTAAGTAACTTGAGCTCTGATCCTCCATAGATCATTATACCAAACCAAGGGACCACTTCAAATCTTTTTCAATGAATATGGTAAGAGTAAGACTTCTCTACCACTCACTTTGATGTTTATGGTAGTAACTCGGTAAAATATATGTTTTTAGATTAAACAGTTGGAATTGATTTTATGAATTAAAATCACATGACAAATGATAAAGAAAAACGTTTTAACCGTAAATCCAATCTTTTACCTTTTACTTTAAAGATACATTTTCAACAATGTGTTCCAATAATCTGGTATCAATCACCAACTAAAGTATATGTCTTAAAACATGTTCAAAATTGTTTTGAATATGTAAAGGTGATCTTTCTCCAAAAAAAAAAAATATATGTAAAGATGATCAAAGATTAGATTGGGCAAGGAAAGGAGCAGCCAATTTAGACCAAAACAATCATTAAGAAATGCCAATAACTTGTACCCACAGCAATGCAATGCATGCTTCCTTCCAATTCCATCATGTCATGTGTGGAATAATTTCACAAGGACAATATCCTCAACATCATGAACTTGCAAACAAAATTACAATAACACCCTCACCCCTTACTTGCCTTTGGGGTATACTTGTCATTTGCCAATGTACATGGTGGCAAAGTTGGTGTGGAATGGAACAATAGCAAACTTGACAGAATCGAAGAACAGACAATTTTTTTTTTTAAAATACACTTTTCAGGGAATATTATCTTTGTGCTGAAGATAAGCCATTCAAAAGTTGAGCTTTCCAGAGGTATAGCCTGTAAAGGCATATCTATGTATTGATTTCTGAACAAAAGCTCATAGTCAAAGGAATATAACTCTACGGGTAATTGGAATGAGAATTGAAAAACTATCTGCAAACTGCAATATGATTATGATTGGCTAAGGAAGGTTCAATCCAACATCACTCTGCAAAAGTAGAGCCTTTTGAGGAGAAATGCAAGACAAATATTAAAAATGTAGATGGCACTAAACACAGGCAAATTGTAACTCCAAACATGTTAAAAGAGTAAAAGATTGTTTACAGTTAACACAGCCCCTCTAAAACCACTCAAATGGCTCTTGTTAAGCCCTTTCCAAAATACCCATTAACAAAGGAAAAAAAAAGGGTTAGATCCGTTGGTACTTACTACAATTTACAGCATCGCATCTTACATCACTATGCAGTAACTTCAGTAGTTTCAGCTATAGTTGTGGCCACTTCTGCTGCTGGAGTTTCTGGTGGAGGTGACACGAACTGGGTGTAGTGTACTTCGATCTGTAATCGCTGATGAAGAAGAGTTGAAGCAATTGGACCTTTCTTCATGTCTGCTTGTAATTCCCTTATTGGAATTGCAGCCAAAAAGCTCTTGATGTACTCTTTGCAACACTCCTTACCTCCACACACCACCTCCTCTTCCTCAATCTTTGCCAATGCATCACACTCCTTCCCATTGACCTGTTGTTGGTTCTTTGATTCCACCACTGGCTTTTCATCTGTTGATGAGGCGATGTTTGGGGTTTTGTAAATCACTGTATTGTTGTCAAATCTCAAGACATAAGCTTGATTGCACCCTTCATAGAGTCTCTCACCCAATGTATCAATGATGTAGTAAGCCTCTTGCTCAACCTTCAGGACAAAGAAATGGTCGTTCCAGCTAACAATATAAACCTGAGGCTCACCATCTCCTAAACATTCCGATCCAACACGAGTGATCTCATCCCAAATGTTATCGAACGACATGGCCCCGTGCAAAAAGTCAAACCTTCCTTCATCCATACCCTCTGGATGGAAGAACCCGATAAAGGATTTACCAGGCACTACAGAGAGAGGGCGTGTTTTGGCTTGGAGAACTGTTTCCAGATCAAAGTGCTTATCAGGGAACTTCTCCATGTATGTTTCATTCTCACAGAGGTTTCTCCATTCTAATGAGCCTTCTCTGATCAAACTATCAAACTGGGACTTAATGGGCATGAGGTCACGGTTGTTTTGGAACCAATCTGCAATGACAGCTACAAGAGCGGTGCATGCACTCTCACCAGCAGCCCGCTCACTCCTCTGGTCTATGGAAGCAAAGAAGACTTCACTTTGGAGCTTCAAATGTCCATCACGGCTTATTACTTCTTTCTGTTCCCAGCTGCCAACAGCAAAATTGTCCTCCCCAAATTCAGAAACTGAAGATCGATTTGCAGATGAATCCTCATCCATCTTAGGCCACTGCAAAAAGAATTGTCTTTAGAATTTGATAAACTCGATCAGTAATAAGTACTAGTAGCATACATTAACAAGGTTTAAAATGTCTTTCTTATAATATATGTTTTGGGTGGGAGCAGATCATAAACAGGTATTAGGGAATGCCCTTCATTAGCTTTCAAATTTTCAAACGTGTCATCCTACAGTAAACCATATTAGGGGTATTTTGGTCATTTAACAGCAAAAGTAATACTATGAGCAAATAGGGAATATGAGAGTCTTACGCCAAGTGAGAGAGATGCATCAGAGCTAAGCTGGCGGCGATCAAAATCAATATCATCTCCACCTTCTTCTCCATAGGCCTTCTTCAACAATGGCTCTCCTTTAGCTTTAGGAGATCTGACGAAGCTCAGCTTCCTCTTCCTCCATGAAAGAATACCGAGCTTCGAAGTTGGTGCTACAGAGGGCTCAGGGCCCGAAGCAGTCAAGTCATCACAGCGTGAGCAGCCAACATCTGATTTTCTATTGCTGTAATAAACCAAATCCTCATCCTCGCTACTGATGCTCACATGGACTGAACCTCCAGCACAATTTGCATATGCCAGTGTCCCATAACTGAAGGACTTCCTAAAGCTTGAATCATCCTTGACCTCTTCTGAGTCTCCTTCCTCAAAGTCATCTAGCGAGTCTGAGTCAAAAGGATAGGTATACTCACAATCCTCACTCCTGGTAGAAGACCTTCCCTCGCTACTACCCTCTCCCTCGTGGCAGGCCTTTTTTGCCCTTCTTGTGGACACATATGAAGTGAAAATCTTTACTTTTCTCAGACCAGCTTTGATTGCAGAATGATCAGATAAGTCCTTATCTGTTGATATTGTATCTCCAGACTGTGGTGGTGGTGGTGGTGATGAAATAGGCACTATCGCCCTCTGTACTGACTCTGTTGATGTCAGAGCAGCCCTCAATTCCAATAAGCTGATATACAACTGCATAGCATAAGTAATATAAGTAAAATTAATGATACACATTTAAGTTTTTCCAAATCAAGAATGGAATCAACCAGTTATGGACATACACAAAGTGAAGGACAAGATTCTGTTGCACCACCAGACAGTGTAAGGGGAACGGTAAATTCAAACTCGTTTTGCTCAGCAGCAGAAGCAAACTCAGCAAGGTTCAATGATGCTGTTCCAACAACAGGGGCTTTGTTCTTTGCCCCTTGGTTCAAGCCCTGAGTATCAACGAAACAAATGTGAGACTCCAAACCGATCATTCAATAGCTCCTCATAAATGAGAATGAATATCGAAACAAATATACATGCTAGACTTATGTAATCTATAAAGTGAATGATAATCTCTATACATTGAATTGCATATCGGATGACAACATGTCAAGAAGAAGAAATAAAAGGTTACAAGAAAGAACCCTGGAAATGATAGTGTAGTCACATAAAAGTCTTATAAAAATCCCAAAAAACTGAGGCTTCAAATATATTTTAGGGAACAAACTTTCAATGCTTTGTGTCACCAAAACTCCAAATGTCAACTTCCTTGATGGGTACACAACCATCGGTCAAAAAAGCCCTCCTAGTTTTATGAAAAACTGCTGCTCAAGCAATATCTTGCACAATCCAATGACAGAGATGTGAAATGGGACAAAGCAAGCAAGTCAAATAATAACAGGCATGCATAGAAAAAAAATAACAATAATTGCAAAAATCACAGAATTAACTCAGCAAATGGCCATCACAATCGATTGGGACCTTTATTGTTATTACCCACATGAAACTTTATCTCAATTTGCAAAATAGACACATTCACATGGTAATCAGAAAATAAAAACATATGAATCTACCATCCAATTTCACGTGATGTTAAAATTCATAGGCAAAACATGTCAAGGCTCCATAGTTTCCCTAAAAAAGAACCCACTAAATTCAGGAAGTGAGTACTTGAAAACCCAGATCATGATCAATTTTCACAAACCAACACAATAAAATTCAAACCAGTACAGATGAGAAAAAACTAAACTTTCCCTGGAAAGGATCGAGGAGAGTAATTAATTTTAATTTTGTAGAGAGAGAGAAAGGACAGAGAAAAACAAACTCACATTGAAGACAGTGAAAGCGATCTCCCAAGGATGAAACACATTCTCCTTGTAGGCGGAGAGAGAGCAAACACTCTGAAACTCCTCGTCCCACTCAACGACG
>JAYMSU010001506.1:0-10304 GCA_036897765.1 Erodium chrysanthum
ATTTGTTGACGAAACACTTCAGTGTTTATGGACTTACATGCCGACTTTCCTGAAATTGATGAACTTGCCGAGCGGCCCCATCTCGGAGGGTCACTCCGACTCCGATTCTGACGTCCTCGGCAAAATTTTGGATACGCCCAGATGGTTTTACATCAGCGGCGTCCTCGGTGCTCCACACTAGTTTTTTGAATCACAAAATATGCTGGTGTGGATCACTCAGAATTTAAGAAAATCAATAACACAAGTTGTAAGCAAAGCAGAGTTAACACTACAACCGAAAACATTTTTTCCATTGGAAAGAAATAATCTGTGTCTCTACTACTCTTTAATCGACGATGAAATAAATGGATACATACATTCATAACCAAGCATAATGACCTTTGCATATACAATATAACTAACTGGTACTACGAACGATAGGTTGGTTAATCAACACACAATCTTACCCTGCTTCCCTCAACATTTGCAATGCAGAGCAGAGCCTCTTGACGTCTATGATGATCTATCAACTTCGTACGATTCAAAACCTTTTTTTAGAAGCAAAAAAAAGGGTATCAAGAGACAAATCTGTAAACAAAAAGGCAAGGTCAAAGTCAATATCGATAAAAGAATTCGAGACTGATGTATATAATACTAATAATTACCAGCTGCCTGCAATGTAAAAATTGATGAAAACAAAAGAACAACTCAAAGCATTATTCTATATTGCATACTTACATATGAACTATTGTATCAGTCTATTGGGTGCTTGTCAGTCTGACGAGATGTATAATGTGCTGAGAGCAACAGAAGGGATAGGAATGCACTAGCCACAAAGATTGCATCAAACCACCGGTGGTAAAAGTCAAACTGGATGTCTCCACCCAAAACATCTGTTATAATCGTCCTGTCAACATATACCATGCTTATTGCTTAGCAAGAGGAATGTTTTTTTATTCATGAATTGACAATCAATATAATAGTATGTAGAAGCTGACTAACACTAGGCATTGTCTTGACAATAATTAAAAAAAACAGAAGATTCCATGCCTATCTAGTTCTACATATGTTTAGTGATCATACCTGTATTCAGTTGCCAAGCTTTTTCTGATCAAAAGAATAGAAGAGACAAAATACATTCCCATAATTTCAGACAGAAAAAGCACAACATTGCTTGAAGAACCACTACCAACTCTGGAAACTGCAAAGAAAAACTGCAGAGAGCCAAAACTTGCAAGTTAGATGAATCAAATTAGAAGTCGCAAACAGACCTATCAAAAAAGAAAAACTAAAGACAGTCTATTTTAGTTTTGTTTCCATCACTTTCTGGATTGCATCGGTTTGAACAGAAATGTAAAGAGTGATTAGGCTACTCTTTTCTAACTAATTGGGTGGGAAAATGTTGGAATTTAATTAGAAGGGAGAGGGATGTGGATTTCAGCTAAAACTGATGCACATGGTCTTTAGACTCACTTTTACAGCTAGAATTGAAAATCAATGAGCCAGGCTTCTTGCAAACAAAAATGGCCCATAGAGATGTTGTCAATAGCTCTCTAGCCTTCTCCATTCTCTCACAATGCAAATGTTATGAAGTGTAGAAACAGAAAAATAAAAATAAAAATAACTGATATATTTGGAATTTGCTAACCACTAATTGTGACGTGGATCCAATAGTAACATAAGACTATTTATAGCCAATTCAGCTCTAGTTGTTTATGGGCCACCATTCAGTTAAACATCCTACTCTTCCAAAGCCACTCGGCTATTTTTCAATGTCAAATCTCGATTAGTGTTCACTCTTTAATGAAATCAAGCATAAATATACCATGATAATGATCTGTATCTCGGAGACGCAACACCCGTTTTATAGAGTGAACATCCATGAAACAACAATGTGGATAGAATTGCTTCCAAAACCAAGATTACCTTCATCACATTTGTTAAGAATCCCCGTACTGATATGACGACCAACATCCCAATGAATAGCAGGGAAATATACTGTACAACAACAAAGAAATTTGATAAATGAAGTGAAGAAAAAGCAGGATGGAAGATACAAAGACTTCATATAGTTATTTCCTGTATGAAGCAACGCTGATCGCAAAAGCAACATTAAAGTTCAGATGTTGCATCAAGTTTATACACCAAAAAGAAGAAAAATCTTTCATATTTGCCCCTCCTAAATCAATTCAACCACATTCCTTGAAATTTTTTCCACAACTAGACCCTTGTCAACCTTGCCCTCTTGTCATTTTTCTGGCTCTACCACAGAATACGCGTACTAAAACAAATTCTATCTTTGCTGGCAAAGTAACGGAAATTGAAGGCACCACATTGTCAAGATTTGATTATCAGCAAAATTCTTGGATAAATATCAATCAGAAATCAAATAATGGTACATTGAAAATGCAGTGGTGTAAGAAACATACACAGTCAAGAAGCAGAGCATCAAGTCCTAGGCAGCATGTAAAGCTAATGCAATAAATACCAGCACCGTCAACTGACCTGTGATAATAATGCTGCATTGATTCCTATATCAAAAAACTGCAAGAATATGCTTATGGTCCTTGTTACAGGATCAACTGAACCAGCCTGTCAAGCAAACAGATAAACTCGTACAATTCATTAACAGTACACTGCCAAGTATTCTCAGTCTGTGAATCCTAACAGAAAGCCCGGCTAGGCAGAACAACATAAACAAATTAACATAAGAGATGGCGCAGAGATACCTCCTTGAAAACAACACTTTGCAAAGACTGCAGAGAACAATAAACTCAATCAGGCATTAACTTTGAATTCAATACGATCAATATAGAGAATATTGTTAGTAAAGTACAATTTCTATAAAGTCTATAACTCGGACTAATTTATATACGGCTTGTCCAGAAGGTGAAAGAAACGTTTTAATGTGTATCAGCCCCATAATTTATGAAAATGTGTCCAAACACATGGAGATTAAAAAACAAAGGAAGAAGTTGAATAGGGTCAAGAAGTAATGAATCTGGAACCAAAACTTAAATGACTCCAGAACTATATTCTAGATACATAAATATAGGTATATGCAATAAATCCTCAGAAACCCTCGAGTCCTTAATTACAAGGCTGTCTTTAGTGCATATGAAATATTCAGTAGTATCTCTAAGAAGTAAGAAGAAAAAAGGAAAGATGAAAAAGATAAAAATCAGTTATGAAATCTGAAAGCATCGAGAAATACCTTCAGATAGTGTTTCTGGAAAATGATTTACTCTATTACCGGAAAAAAACTTAATCTGATAGGTTTGGACATTATTCTCAGTGGGAATTTGGTACAATATAAGTTGTTAATTCATGATTTGGGTAGCAAGCTGACTCAAGTTTTCAAAAATCCACCTCAAAAAGGATCAGGATTTGAGGAATAGAACCCTCCCCAGGACACATAAACATCAATGAGATACTATAGAACTACTATCAAGTCCAACTTAGTGCTGTGTTTAAATCATATTTTATGGAATACTACTTTCTCAATCCACATTGACATGACAAATTCATAAAGCAAAAAATATGGCTATACCTTAACCATTTTATACACACAATATACGGAGCATGCATAACCAAGTAAATTCTGCATGTGACCCTTCCAAGTTCGAGAATAAGCAGCAGCTTCCTGCAAGGTAAAAAGAAACCAAAGAAATATTTTGTCACTTTACATGCCAAAAAAAGAAAGATGTAAGAAACAAATTCAGTCAAAGATAATGGTAGCAGGGATATGCTGCATAACATAACTGCACTGTTTTCATGTAAGGAACACATGTACAGACTAAAACCACATTAATTTCAAATAACAATACAATCAACATATACTAGAAGATAAATTATAGGAGTTTAGAACCGCCAATGGTGTCATCAACTATTATAAATGAGATAGTTTAAAATTTGTATGAGAAACAGTAAAATCACAATGCACTAGTACAAGTATAATCTGATTCTTGATTCACTATGGGGGCAAACTTTTTTTCATCTATTTTCTCCCTGTTTCTGTTGGGCTGACCACTGCATTTCTGTGCACTGTCCTAAAGTTAGTTAGTATCAGAAGATTGAACTCCAAAACTAGACAATTATTAATCCCTAATCCCAGCATTGTTAGCATAACGAGGATATGAAATTCTGATAGTTCATGCTCTTTTCATTTCAAATCAACGGATATGGCCCATGCATTTGCTAAATAAATAATCCCTCCCATGGTCTAAACAGTCACGACTAAAGAATCCTTGATATTAGTGTAAACTAGGACTGGAACAATTTCACATCGTTGAAAGTCAAAGAAACACACAGGAACACACTCAACTCAAACTCAGTTTTGCCGAACAGATGAAATGTGTATTAGTTTGAATATTTACAGGAAAACAGATGCTCAGCCATAATACCTTTCCTTTTTTACAATTTTCCTAAGCATATTACAGCCTAACACGAACTTGTAATGATCATACAAAATGAGAAAATAACATAGCACCTTTCATAGAGGAGAAAAGGGGAATATTGTGAGACATGCATATGGACAAGAAACATGAGTAATTTGAGAAAGAAGTTGACCACAAGTCATATAGAGAGAAACTGAAAAATATTACAAAAGTAAACCTTAGCTTGGCGAAGCTCATAGATCTCCAAGAATAGCTGCTTTGAGAGCTCTTCTAAAGCTTGTACTTCTGCCTCCATGAGCTTGATATCTTTTACAAGAGATGAAAAAAATAAACTAATAAAAGACAAAAAAGAGGGAATAACACTACAAAATCTTCAGAAGGAAGTCAAGACAATCGTATTGACCAAATAGCAAAAGGGCAGAAGATCGATGTGAAGCATGATTTTAAGAATTAACTTATACCACCTCAGCCTAAAATAAACGTTTTATTTGACATTTTGTTAAAAAAACAAGGATTAGAGGAACTTGAGTTTAACTTTCTCCACACACCCCAATGAGCAAACACACTCACGTGATCATAGCTAACTCAGATAAAGTATATTATCAGTAATTCATGCAAAATTCACTTTCTAAAAGGAAAATAGAACTCAATTTGGGACAACCAAATTTAATATAGTGGAAATTCATTTTATAATGGAGTAATATACAAATATCATTTATACTCCCTCCACCCCACAATAAGTTTCCTATTGAATTCTTTACAAAAATTAAGAATGAGTGAAATGGTGACTTGACTTTTACAGTATCCTACCATGTGTTGACCACTAAGAGGTGGTAACCAACTAATGAGAAGGATACAACTGACATTGCATGCATAATTAACTTTGAAAGGAAAGTGGACACTCATTTTGAGACATCCAAACTAGAGAAGCAAGGCACTCATTTTAGGACGGGGTAGTTTAAGTTTTGAATCTAAAAATTTGTCAATAAGGTACTACAAGTTTTGACATTTTAAAATTACACAACTTCTACAATGGTTGGTAATCATAATATATGAAAGAAAGTAGGGTAAAATATTCTTCTGTAAGCAAGGAAAAAGAGTAAAACCAACACTGACCTTGCTCTTTCTGATCATCTTGCACAGATCGCACAACTGTGCCAACAATTCTTTTAAAAAACGATTTAGCCTTCAAGTTCTGCAAGATTTGTGATACAATAAGCCAGAATTGAAGATTAAACTAGTAAACACATGTGGTCAATTGTAATCAAGTGTTGCAAATCATTTTTAATGTTAAGGTTTTCATTACGTATGCTATCACACATTTAGGTTCTCACTATGTACTACAACCACATGGTACACATATATTTTGCTATGAGAGTGTAAATGCATGAAAATGCAACTAAATACATGTCTCAGTTTATACACCTTATATTCATAAGAAAACATGAACCTCATGAAAACTATGTAGTTTATAAGAGTTGGAGCCTTTGAGGATATTTAATGCCCGTTTTTTATATTTTTCAAAGTTTTACTCCCACAGCTCCACAATAACTGTCCCATTTGACCATATGCAACATTATGAATCATTTTATTAGTGCTCGACGTTCCCTTTTTGCCTTTGTTGCAATAAACTCAAAGTTGTTATACCTAACATAGTTAGGGCATGCCATTGGAAAACTAAGCATACTTCCATGCCAAAAACAAAAATGGATACTTGAGGACATCCATTTTCAATATAGTAGATGATTAGAGTGGGATGGAATATTAAGTGTAAAACAAACTTTTAGCAGACTATATATTTGGATGCCCATTCAACACTCTTGTCGTGTAAAAGAATATTGCTTTTAAAAGTAAAATCTTCCATGCAGACATATTTTCTGCATCTAATCTTATGTTTCTTTTAACCTATATTATACATTGGTGTCTAAAAATCAATAGATATGACAATACTGTACAGAATAGATTGTCAATACTAATCATGACTAGATAGTTCTGAAGGAACGAGTACTATGTAAGGGATAAAAAAAACTATAGGAAGATGAGTAAACCTCTCCTGATCCTTGTATACGTTCCATCTCCATTTGACCCAGAATGATTTTCTTTTTCTTTGCAATACAAGTCTCAATTGATTGCATCAATTGTCTTTCCAAGGCCTTGATCTCTGATTCGTCAATCTCTCTAACAAATTAAAATACATATACACAAAAATAAAATAAACAATCATGTTTTACCTAGAAAATAAGACCAGAAAACAGTAATACTTCACATGGATTTAACCATCCTAATCCAGATTTTGATCAAGATGGGATTTCATAGATAAACAAATATGTTGGGCCAATAATGTAAAAAAGCCAATCAACAAATGATGATAAAGGAAAATCCTTTGAAGCAATCAGAAAAGTGGAATGGAGAAAGCTAGGAAAAATATATGAGAAATATTATTAGCTCAACAGTGAAATCATGATCTGAAGTTAGTTCATTGTTCAACGTCCACAATACTATATCATTACCTGATGAACAGAGACAAATAGCTGTATGGCAAATTAACAGCTCCAAATCCCGATAGCACAGCCATGACAGTAACACCAATGACCCCAATTCTACTGACTAACTGAGGCATGGTGAAGAATCCTGGGAAGAAAGTCAAAAAGCAAAACTATGTAGGTAGGATTTCTAATGCAGAATATGGAAAACAACATTATAAGATAACACAAAATAAGAAATAAATTAAACGAAAACTTTAGAGATGATAAAGTCCATTCAAAGGTATCATATCCAACATTTAACAACCCATGAGTCAGAGTAAACAAAACTATGTAGGTAGGATTTCTAAAGTATCATGCAGAATATGGAAAACAACATAATAAGGTAACACAAAATAAGAAAAGAAATTAAACGAAAACTTTAGAGATGATAAAGTCCATTCAAAGGTATCGTATCCAACATTTAACAACCCATGCGTCAGAGTAAACTTTCTAAATGTCAGGATGATAATAACAAAACAATCGTATAATTCAACAGGAAGGTTATGAATCCATATGATTATTCAAGAATGGTCCCTACAATCTATTAAGTAAACTACCATCAAGCTATCCTGACCTTTAGAACTTAGTAACAGATTATGCTACGATTTCGTAGTAGATTGGGGTAGATGTGGTAAAAGAACCAAAAGAAAAGAATAAATACAAATGATAGGGCACTAACGGAAATCATGTTTCACTGCCTTATAACACATATTGGTGTAAGCTATTGATCTATCAATGCCTTGGATATACACACTTCTGAATTTCATTTAGAAATACAAAATTCACTAGAAAAAATGGGGTTTCATCATCAATTACCGAATTGCATAATAAATGTGTTCTCTTCCTATGCATTTGAACAACTCCAGAGTAGCATCAATGTAACCATGAGGATTGATGCACATGGGAATCTATTAAAATACATAATGTTGAAGAGTCCAACAATGAAAGAAAGTGGATATAGTGACAACTTGATATACTAGTTGGGCCCTCCACCTAATAGTTTAAGCTTTCGGGTTGGAGTAATTTTAACATGCATGGCGTGGCTCTATGACCCATTTTGTGTTTCCTTCCCATTCATATATTTTTGGTCCACATGCAAGGCCCTTTGTGTTGTCTGGCCTGCATGTGAGGGGAGTGTTGAAGTGTCCCATTGAAAGAAAGTGGATTTCTGGCCACTTGATATACTAATTAGGCCTTCTATATAATAACTAAAACTTGTAGGTTGGAATAAGTTTAAGCGATAGAAGTAACCTAAAAAGAGGGCCCATTTTAGAACTAGACATTTTGAATCATTTAGGGAGTGAATCCAATTGTATCAAGGGTGATTATAATAATTATGCTGCAGTCATAAGGATGTAGATCAAGCCTCTATGTAGTATAATATAAGGGTAGGAAATAGAAAGAGGCATGAAAGTCAAATTTGTATGTGCATATTAGCTATTTACAGTTTATTTATTTGTGTCAAAATAAAATGCAAACGAATACCTTTATCAGGTGAGGGCATAGGAAAGTGAATGCCCATACGCCAGAAAGCATAGAGAAATGCCAGCAAGAATATGATGGCTCCAAGTGCAGCCCGTTCTTTCCTTACACCTGAGATGAATGTTCATTCAAGTTCTAGTTGATGCAAGAAAGATAGAGTAAACACTCAAACAAACAAAAAATGCACACTATCATGCTATGTTACACTCAGATTCCAGAAATGTATTTATTTATTAGAAGTATCAACAAAAGCACGATTTGCTTAATTACGTGTTTCTCATTGAATCAAATTAACATAGATATAGTCTGGCTTCAATGTAAGTGGGTGAGCATGAGGACTAGTTTTGAATCTAAAACCTTGCTACAGGACTGATGAGACTTTACCACCTAGGCTAGTTGGCATTCTTGTATATAAAAATGGTTTTTACCAAGCCCAGTGTTCATGTCTGAATGCACATTGGCACAACTGCATACACATGTTCACCAGGTGATCCATAGCATGACAAGCAGAAGAACTAAATAAATAGACAGCAATAGAATAAAAATATTTTGTTAAAGGGATAACCAAATCCGAAGGAGAATTTCTCATCTCATTTCCATTCGCAGTTGCTTGGATCGAAGTTAATTCGCTTTCAAGCTAACTACAAAAAAAATCTATTTACGAAGAATAAGTAACAGAGATATTTGAAAGAATTGTGCAGCTTCACGATGGCCTCAATTTAAGATGGTCTTGATAAACATGAGAAAGAGATAAATAGAGCAAAATCCCTAGTTGCATCTTAATTGGGTCAAAGTACAAGCACAAAAGAGAAGAACAAACCAGAATAAATGAAACATAGCATAAATTAGAACAACATACCGCTATTGCAAAGCATCAAGTAGCAGTGATAGTAAGGCAGCATGAAAACCAGTAACAGTATCAGACAAAACAGATCAACCTTCCAGTTCATCCATCGCGCCCTACATCCAGAAAAAGATGCAAAACCAAAACAACTCAGTCAAATTCCACAACCTAATTTCAAGTTCATAAATCCTACAAAAGTTGTTTTTTTTTCACTTCATTTTCATTTCTATTTTCATCAATCAGCTAAAACCATAAGAATCTCAAGTCCACGACCTGATTCCATTTCTATTTCCTCCATAATCTACTCAACCGAAATTACATGTTTTCTACTTTGGCTTCAAAAATAGAAATGTCCTAGCTCTTGGGTACATTTTATCGACAAACAAACAGAAGGCATAGATTCATATCTAGACGATGAATATATCGAAAAGGGGCGTACTCTTTGGAGAGGAGAGGGATGATCTCGAAGAGGACGAGCTGGAGGAGATTGCAGGAGAAGGCGAAGACGACGCTGAAGATGACCTGAACCAGAACTCGCTTCTCTTCGTACTCTTTGTAGAGCCTTTGATTCAGAAACCACAAACCGGCCCATCCAAGCAGACAAAGCGACCCCATAACCACCACTCCCTCCCAGATCGACCATCCCCACCCCATCTCTCACTCCGCTTCTCGAGCTCCACCACCACTATGTTTCTTCTCAGATTGGTACACTCTTCCCTGAAATTTTCAGAGATTGATGACAGAGAATCGAACTGAACTGAGCAGAGCAGATCGAGCACCCATGGCCGAGAATCATAAAAAGAAAATGTATTCGCGGTGAAATGTGCGGGAGGGGTCGGTTTTTGGTTGTTCATGATCTTGCCTTCTAAACGACCTGTCGGCTGAGTCGGCCCAATAACATTAATTTGTAAAGGGAAAATTTTCCCCTCTCGTGTTTATGTACCCAATACTTTTGTTCTTTAAAATCTATACATATCTTTCGAGTTTTATAGAGGTTATTCTTTACTTTATCGGTTTATTATCCCTCTCTTATAGAGCTTGTCATTTTCTCTCCCCTACGTTTGAAACCCTTTTTCT
>JAYMSU010001507.1:0-10301 GCA_036897765.1 Erodium chrysanthum
CCCTGAAACATAATTAAATCTTTGAATACATAATAAATATATACTATGTTTTTCTTATAAATAACTATAAATTAAGATAGTTTGTTAATTTACTTTTTAAAATTAAAAAAAAAAAGTATATGTACTAAACTAAACCTGATGAATATTTGTGGATTGCATGGTGTCGACAGCCATCTCCAAAAAGTTCAACTCATTGTACACACTGGCAGCAGAAAGCTTCATAGACAGAAACTAATTCATATGCAAAAAAAAATGTTAAGAAATGTGACCAAGAAAATTGCATTTCTCTGAAACTATGAACTCTTAATTAAATTGAATGTTAATTACTTACTTCGATTTGATTCTGTAGGGAGCGAACATAATCAATTATCACATCTAACATCACTGCCATTCCCATTGTCTGCCATTTAATTGTTCATAACAATATTTAATTGATCTATATTCATTTCTAAATGGTTATATATTTGACACATCTCATTGTTAGAATTATGGAATATGAAAGTTAATTACCCTAGAAATATAATTATATACCTTGTAACATCCAGGAACCAAATCTTGTAAGCGCCTCAGCCTTTCATTGATTTTCTCCCTTCTCACCTATTCATTTAATTAGTTCAAGCCGAAAATAAATTAGTCACACGATAATCAAGTAATAATAAAGCTCGAAATTAAGCTACTTGTTTATTTTATAACAGTATACATGCAGAAACACATTTGAGCTAGATTAAATAAATACTTAATTCAAATGAAGTATTACATACAAACATGTTTAAACAACAATCCCTTGATTCATGTATGAATTTTGGAAAATATTGGATAATTAACCTACCCTTTCAGCCAAACTATGACTGTCAGTAGCTTGGCCTCTTTTTGCTCTAACATGAACAACTTCCCTTGGTTTCTCCACAACATTATTGCTTCTCTTTCTCTTCTTCCCTCCCAAGTTCATCTGTGCAATTAATTCAAAAAATCCATATTAATTGACTAATCAATCCAACATATAGATCAGATCACACACATTAAAGAAGTGAAGAGCATAATTAATCAAGGTAGTTTAGTTAATGACCTTGCTGCCATCCCCAATGGCCAACCCAGTTTTAGTAGCAGAAGGAGAAGAAAAGCTGAACAAGTGTTCTGATGATGATTTGCCTTTCTTGCTTCCATGGGTTGTGAAATCTCCCCCACCAAACCCTAATAAGGTGTGGACTGTGGGCTCAGAAGCAGCACTGAGCTCATGATGATGATGATCAGATTGGAAGAGGCTCATCTGAATCTGATCATCAGTGTAGCTCACAGGAGGAATCATGTGGAGATGAGAAGAGAAGGCACTGTTATTGTTATGATCATATGCATGATCATCACCATCCTTCCTGATCAGCTGGCTGTTTATGAACTCCATTTCGGCCTTGGAATTATGATTCTGCAACAATATGGCTCCTTCTTCAAACTCTGCCATTAAAATCAATCACAAGACTCTTCTTTTCTTGTTTCAAGTTACAATATATGGTTTGGTGGGTCCATAATCAGCAAGTATATAAGGAGTGCATGGGCCACCAAACCTCTTGTTTCATGGTGTATGGTGGAGAACATACATTGATGGGCCAGCAAGATGATCTTCATTCAAATCTTACCAATTTTGCTTTCATTTTCAAGTGTGCTTTTAATGGACTTGTATCAGTGTACGTTTGGCACAATCAAGTTAAAGCTGTGTTTGGCCTAACTGTACTAGCTAGCTCTTTAGCTTTATGTAACTTATATATATGGACAATTTGGATGTTTGATTTTCCTTACTTGTTTACCCCAAAACATTTAACCTCGTGCATATGCCAAACCAAAGTACAGTTTTACGATTAATTCTTTATTACCTAGTTTATATCAAAACTCATTAAGGCTTTCCGTTTCAAATCTTGAATCAAGAATTGCGAGTCTAATTCTATCAACAACTCCTCAAACCCTTGAGGAGTTGCTAAGTATCTTTGTCATGACACAATTTGCTTAATACAGCAATCATCTCATATATATGATTATATTTGGTAAATTAAATCTACAGAAATTAGGGATGTTGTGGAATCTAAATCACCCTTTTGTGTTCAAATTCATGTGGTGGGGCTTTGACTGATAACTCTCTAAATATAGGATTCATTTCCCAATCCCATGCTGGGATGTTAACATATTTTTCCTCAGTCCCACACCTCATTGAAAATGGAGAAGACAAAGAAGATTGAAATTTGTGTTGATACATACCAACTATGCAATAGCCGCAATAACAAGCTTTGGTTGGCAAAGTTACAAAACCTAATTAATCAATGTCCATCTCATTATCGAACAATACTATCCATAATAACATGTCAATCGTTTTGGCAGATCGATAAAGCATTAAATCTTCATTGTGTGGCTTCAATTCATGCACGTACCAAAAGAGGTGATATTGATATATATAGTTCATATTTATAATTTTTTTGCGAGCTCACAACGTATACTACGCCATATTGTTGTACAAGCAGCGTATGATTTAATTCCTCCATTGTCCTGCCAGCCGTATGGGAAACATAAACACATTGCATCGTCTAAATAGTTGTCAAGACTACGTAGTTCGAATTTTTGAGCCACATTTCATGAATTTGTATTAATTGAATTGTAATTTTTAACAGTTGAGATGTATTTAAACTTAAGATAGTAAACTTAACTCAACAATTGAAAGTTTTCAACCTTGAAGTTTGGAAAATTCCAAATTAACACAATCTCAACTCTTAAAATTATAATCCAATAGTTATGATTAACTTACCAATCTTTGAAGTTCGTAGTTTTCACATTTAACTTACTGATTTTTGAATTTTCATCTGAGTGTACCACTTTCTTGTATTTTGTTTGGTAGAACCCTACAAATAATATAGAAGATAAGGTATTCTTTTACCTTCATGTGTTTCAGATGAGTATGTATATGTAGAAAGTAATATTTTAAAATAGTTACACTATACACACATCAATTTACTTTAATTAAATCTTGTTTGGGCACATAAACGACTAATCAAATTAAAATAAATCTTCATCTAACATCGGTGATATCCAAATTATTAGTCAATTATTTGAACAAATTATTATAAGAATAGAATTTTTCTCTTATTTGAACAAATTATTATAAGAATAGAATTTTTATCAAGTCTTTGAATTTTTACATACCATTAAGGCACCACAATAGAATTTCTTAAGAAAACGATAGGTAGTTTTGTCATAATAGTAAAAGACGAATAGAAAATGACACTGCTTTATTACGTTAAAATCCAAATAAAAAGGTTGACAATTTTTCCTAGACAAGATATTCGTTTCTCCATATAAGGAACTTAGTAATGATGGCCATAATGGGCAATCAAAGATTGATCAAGGTCAACAAACCATTGTTAGGCTTGTACCACATATGTATCCCCAACACCACTTGTACAATTATATTGGTTAAACTTAATTAGGTCATCTCATTCTTTGTCAAGATGTTAAAGCTGGAAGTGACATAACACATCCTGACCAATAAGCTTTTATCTCTAGCAAACTGCAAAAGCCACCATCAGATAAGATGAACCAAGAGCATTTAGAATCTGACTTACACAAGATAGGCTAAGCAAAATCATAAGTTAATTCACCTTGTATCAACCAAGTACATAACTTTGAACTTTCATACAAGTCGCATCGATATTATGGAAATTACAAATATATATGAGAAGTTGAGAACCATCAGAGTAATTTTGGACTAACTCCTCATATATGCTGTATATAAAACTTAAATTTGTCCATGCAAACACTAACTAGTAACTGGAAATTTAAATGTAAAATGGTATGTAATTAGTATTGCATTCAAAACATGATTTGTTTTAGGTTTTCGAGTCGTTTCACACTGGACGGGTATACTTGAAACCTACTTCCCACCTTTGCCATAGCTGTCCCGAAGAGTAACTGTCCGGTTGAATACAAGTTTTTCAGAAGTAGAGTCCTTGTCAACCACAAAATATCCTGCACACAAAATCAAATGCGTACAAAATTGTGCATTTATGATGTGTGAAATGAAAGAACAGAGATGAAAAAGAGAAAGAAAAAAAAAAGGTTAAGTTGTGCAACCTACCTAGCCTTTCAAACTGAAAACTGTCCCCGACTGCAGCGTTCCGGAGTGCAGGTACAGCATATGCACCAGACATTACCACTTTAGACTGTGGATTCAGATCGCCAAGCCAGTCATCAAGTTCAGCCGGATTCTGATGCCAAAAAGAGAGGCCTTGGTAAGAGCTCAACACATTTTGATGAAAGAGGCAAGCTCAAAAGTGAAGAAATGGTTGCTAACCTCAGAAAGGAATAACTTGTCAAACAATCTGAGTTCCACCTTCAGTGGCTCAACTCCAGGGGAAGGTTCAGAAACCCAGTGAAGAACACCCTTAACAGTTTACCAACAAAGAATGATTTAATTTTGTGACTATCAAAATATAATTCACATCTATGATTACCAAGTTCCAGAATGATAGAACAACCTTCGGTTTTGTCTTCTTTTCATGATCATACTCTGCTCGGACCTCAAGGACAGTCTCATTATCCTCGGCCAATATGACTTCTGGACATTTTATAGGGAACGCATATCTGCAGACATGAAACGGGATTTCAGTATCCTTTTCTTGCTTGGAAGTAATAAGGATCTTAATCTCCAAATCAGATCAGCATAGATAATTTATATACAATTACAATTCAAACATACATACCTGAGAAGAACTGATTTACCAGGTGCAAGCCCATAGTAATCTTTAGAATCTTTCATCCGGAAATCAGTATGCTCTATGTATACAACATTTGAGAATGGAACCTGAATTCGTGAAAATTAACAATAATTAGAAGAAAGAACATCAAAACCTGAAAACCTAATCTTACTAAAGCTGAAGAAACAGTATCCATATCAAGTTGAAGATTAAGCTCAAAGTCACTAAAGCAAGTTCCTTAAAAATAACGTAACAGAATCATTACTTTGGCCACATGTGATGCACAATGTACAAGTTAAACAAAGAAAATTGTAACTAAAAAATATAAAATTGGGACTTTAGGCTCGTAAATACAATACCTTGTAGAACGCAGATGCGTCCTCAGTAGCATCAGGCCATTTCTTAGCATCAAGAGACATAACTGTACCAGCTTCAAGATTTGTAATGACAACCTGAACACAAACAAATGTCAGTTTGAGGATGTTAAGTCCTATAGCAAAAAAACGTAAATAAGATGCATACCTTGAGCGGTTGTGTGACAGCCATCATCCGAGGTGCAGTTTTGTTTAGTTCCTCTCTTATATGATACTCAAGGCGACTCAAATGAATAATACTACAATCACTGCACCACAAGAAAAGAAAATATTATGAGCATAGACAATACTAAATCTTGAAACCATTTTACTAAATGTATGCTTAAAATCTATGAACTTCACCTTCGGGTGATTCCAATTCCTCTAACAAATGTATTTATTGCTTTTGAAGTCACACCCCTACGTCGTAGACCAGCTAGTGTCATTAAACGAGGGTCGTCCCAACCATCAACCCAATTCTCTGTCACAAGGCGGTTCAACTGCAACCACATGCCAGGGTTCAGATATTTGAGATGATTGATGAATTAGAGAACAGCAGGTTGTTTTTTAGTATTTCATCTAAGTGTTTCAGTCTATGGCCCACCTTACGCTTAGACATCACGGTATTAGTGATGTTCAGTCGCGAGTATTCCCATACATGAGGCTGGTAAAGGCTCAGTGCATGCAGCAACCAATAGTATGAAGCACGGCGTGTCTCAAATTCCAAAGTACAAAGCTGCATAAAGTATGCCCAAAATTCTATAAGGACACTTCACAGTAAAAAATATGGGAGAGATTGAAAGCATGAAACAACTGGTTGTAAGGAACATAATTTAAGATGCTGCAAAGCTGACACTGCCTACCAGACAGCGCAAGGAGGATACATAGCAATGGAACTTGAAGTTTAATGCAATAATAGAAGGGGGGAAAGTCTAATGGGTCTTGCTGCATAAATGAGGGAAGGATTGAAAACACGAAAGAACTGGTTGCAAAAAATATAATTTAAGAAGCTGGAAAGTTGGCATTCCCTATGTGACGGATACATGAGAATAGAACTTGAAATTAAATGGAATAATAGAGAGCACTTTAATGGGGTTTCCCCCTCTATTACACCATATATGGTGTTTTCGGACATTAGTGTGCACAGGTATGGAATTGGATAATACTACTAGTTAGGGTAAAAATAAAGGAAAATAGAGCATACCGAATGTGTGATGTTCTCAAGAGAATCCACAATGCAGTGAGCATAATCATAACTCGGGTAGATACACCACTTGTCTCCTGCATGTGGATGAGGAGTAAACTGGAAGAGAACGTAACAATGTTAGTACAAGATGTATGAGGAAACCATCATCAAACCGAAATAATAACAGTTTGTGAAACTTGCCTTGATACGATAAGCAATAAGATCGTACATATTAAAATTGTCACTCTGCATATCTTGCTTCATTCTCAGAGTTGCCTTGCCTTCCTCAATCCGCCCTTGCTTCATATCCTCAAAAAGTTCCAATGACTCTTTAATCGGTCTATCTCTCCAAGGGCTGTTCATCTTCTTTTCCCTATACTCTTTAATCTCCTCACCTGTCTATAACAAGCACGTATTTTAGTAACTTTGTACAGCATGTGAATTAGTCGAGATACAACAAAAACGCCCAAAGATGTAAAAGGAAGTTCTAAATCAGAAATGGAAAATCAGTCCATAGAAGTATGTATAGAAATTTCAAACAGGTTTAGACATGTCTAATAATTGAAGAACCTGGTGATCAACATATGCATGGCCCCTTCGTATTAATTCCACAGCCAATTCATACAGATCTTGGAAATAATCACTGGTGTAAGTGATCTGCAGAAAATAAAATATGTTCAACTTCAAACTGATATTGCCAAGCAAAAAGCAGAGGAAGCACAACAACACAAGGCCTAAAAGCACACCTTGAAAGGTTTCCAGCCCATCCACTGGACAATTTCTTGAATATGATCAATGTATTCTTTCTTCTCGGCCTCTGGGTTTGTATCATCAAACCTATAAGTGCAACAGGGTGAAAAATGATATCGTAATCAAATTTAGCCCAAAACTTCTTTTACCCTTCTTATTCGTAATATCAGCCTAAAAATTGCAAGTGGCACAAAGATCAAAGGATCCTAGTTCAAATAAGCTAGGAAAACAAATCTGCTTGTCTGGACCTTTGGCCAAATTATATTCAACACAAAAGAGTCACATGCTACACTTGATTTAACAAACAAATCACAAAACGGGGAAAAAAAGTGCCGATAATGCTCAGCATACATAATATATGATATTTGACTAAAAGGCAACATCACAAATAAAGTAAAATGCCTACAAGAGCAAGGCTTACCTCAAATAGCAGCATCCACCCCTCTCTTTTGCTAAGCCAAAGCTAACAAACATTGCCTGTATATAAGAAGAGGATTAACCATGTTAAATATAAACAGTTGCTTTAAAGTTCAAAATCGAAATATTGATTACCTTGGCATGACCAATATGCAGATACCCATTTGGTTCAGGAGGAAAACGAGTAAAAACTCTACTTCCAGTTGCTTTTAAGTGCTTCTCAAGCATTTCTTTTGTGTTGCAACATCTAAGCACAGAACCACCACTGAAAAATATCTCTGTGTGCACCTGTTAATACATCTTAATTAAATGCTTACGCAATTAACTTTTTCAGAAATATTGAACATGGACATACTTCTGTGTACTCATGGCTGTGTCAACAAGCTCGAGTTGCTTTAAGTATAACGTGGCTGAAATTAAAACTTTTTTTATGGTCCACGGCACAAGCCTATATAATGTAAATAAATAAATAAAACAAGGTGACTGAAAAATCAACAAGTGAAGACTTGCATCAGTTCTCTCCTATAATATTATCTCTGTGAAGAAGCCAATTTTAGTAGTGACGAGTGAGAAGTAACTAATGCATGGTAACCCACTTATAATCATACATCCTTCTTTTTTATCCCCCAAGTATGTATATAGCCATTTTGTGATGGGCAATTGTCATTGTTCTTGTCTAGTACTACTCTATTATGGAAGAGGATAATAAAGGACATCCTTTTATTACAAATCCATCAAATTTAGTACGGGAAATTATTAAAGAACACCTAAAAAACAAATGTGGCCACTCATTAATCATTATAAGATCTAGGTAGCTATTTACCTTGATATTTTCCTCAGGCTTAGGGAATATCAAAAATGGGTTAAGTTCTTCTTCAGTTGGCTGTTCTGGAGTTTGAACAGCAACAGCTTTGGCCTGAAGAAGTAGAAGTATGAAACAAGCAGAATTAACTTAGCTTTCACAAAAATCCAAATGAAATGCAAACAACAATAGAGTTTTCTCACCTCCACTTTAACAGGCTTCTCCTTCTTCTTCTTCACAGGTTTTTCGTTATCTGCTGCAGTCTTTTCACCAAGTAGTTCATATAACTTGGCATCTACGATTTGCTATTAAGAATGCCACCAAAAACATAAAATTCAAACAGAGATGTTCAATATCTTAGAAGTATAACACATACAACGCTACTATTTGTAATAAAACTACTACAAGTATCACCTTGACAATCTTCGCATCAGCCCATGGAAGCTTCTTACGGATATGCGCAAATAAATCACCCACTAGAAACAAAACAAAAGATTATCAACTTCAATCAGAATGAGAAAATGGGGACTTGGACACACGACAGAGTTCAGAAGTTCACGGCAGCAATAAATTAAAATGGAAGCTTTCCATCTTAAAACATTTTATCTTCTAACACTCATCATTCATCTCGCATATAACCATATATGCTCGCATACATGCTTGTGCTCAAATAATTTGATACAACATAATTATAATCCATAAAAAATTGATTTTATTCTTTTTGTGAGTAGTTAGTACTTATTACTATTAGAGAACTGGGCCCAGTAAATTGCAAATGTAGTTCAACTGAGGTTACTCATATTGTGATTTCAATCACTATTTGGGCTTAACATTTACAGCACATATATTGACAAAAAGAAAATAAAAATGTAGAAGATTAGTATCATGATAAATACACACTAACCATTTGTTCTGTATCGTTGCTCCAAGATAGAAGACTTATTCTCTTCAAAAATTTCATTAGCAGCCTGTTCAATATCTTCAACAGAAACTTCAACTCCTGTTGGCAAGTACAGCAAGGTTATTAATGTCTAAAGGAAACTTTAACCATTTAAATAAATTCAAATAACAAAAATAGTTATAAGTTTCAGCTCCAATTATAGTTGACAGTTACCGCCCCACCCCAGTGAGCATCTTTTATGGAGAATCTCAATACAAAAATCATTCCAAAAGATTAATGTGGCATCTAACACTCTAAAGGATAACTGTGAAGAGCAAAAAAGAATGGTAGAGAAAAATGAAAAGGATTCATCATACCTACGCCACATGATTCTTCAAATTCAGTCAATGTAAAACTCTCTGAACCAGTATTCGAGAAAAATGAAAAAGCAGCTTCCAACTGGGCAGGTGTTTTAATCTGGAACAGTGCAACTAAGTTGAGTAGTGCAATCAAAACTGATTATTTCATTTTGTCTAACTTTTAGACATGACCAAAATCGAGAGGTAAAAAGGATTAAGGATATAGTATGTCAAACCTTGGTTGAAACTATGTACTTGAGCAATGTTGGGCGATGCACAAGGGCATTTGCTGGGAACTTTGTAGCAACCTGTGAGAATCAAAAATTAGAAACACTTCCACCCAAGTAATGTTTTTTTTTATGGAATTAGAAATACTCCATTTGATCCCGCAATAAATATACTCAGAAACTAACATGCAACAACATCTTCAACCAAAGAAACAAATAAATGGATGATCTTGACTGTAACATTCAGGGTGAATATATCAGCACACTAGGGTTACAGTAAAGCATATAATGAGGTAATGATTTGAAGAGGAACATTGGAGGCAGAGCCAACACAGCAACAAAATGCATCAGAGAAACTCTACTGCCCTGAAGAAGTTAAATCAGCATACCGTGTATAGAAGATTCCCAACAGCTCGGTTGCATCCGTCAGTGACAGCAGCCTGATAAGCAAATTGTAATTCAAAATTAATGAAACCCAGAATCATCCCAGATTGAAAGATATAAGAATTGAATTGCAGAAGGGTCGAATTGGGACATGCAAGAGGAGTACCTCGTGGATAACGGCGGGGGGGGTGGGGGGGGGCCTGTTTTTGGGGG
>JAYMSU010001508.1:0-10300 GCA_036897765.1 Erodium chrysanthum
ACAATGTTATATGAGTCCAAGCATTTTCTTTTCAGGTGGTAAAACAAGGTCAACATTCAATGATAACACAGCAAAACTAGTAATCTATATATATATATATATAAAGGAAGGTTTTGCAATGGTGACCTGGCTTTCTATTGACTCTTCATTCCACTTTTTCTTAATTCTCCTGTTTTTGAATTATTTTTAAAGGTGTCAATTGGTTTTGACAAGTTTGGATAGTAAAATGAGGGAGAAGAGTGATGATTCTTCAAGTTATCTCCACGTCGTTTGAATTCTCACCTCTTGACGGTTATGAATATCTATCCGTTCACCTTCACCAATGATCAATCTTTCGTAAAATTTAGCATAACCATTCTCTCTCTAATTTCTTCCATTTCTTTGTGCTTCTCCTCAGAATTAATGGATCTCACCCTCATATTCTTTCCTAAACCTACCCCGCTGATTCCACAGAACTTGGAGTGGGTGTTTCTCCTTTCATCAATGAACACGCCCTTCATTCTATTCCATTGGTTGCCAAGGTTTGTGAAGGAATAGAAGGTATGTTATCCATGGGTGTGTAGACATGTAGCACCGTGTTTTGATGCTACAATATGTTGATCCAACAGGTTTGTCATTATCATTCTTATTTTGATGTTTTTCTCATATATGTCTATCCAGAGCTGATTCTAAATTTACAGAATTTCAAGTGCTTTTGCTCTTGATCCATACATTGATTACTTTCTTCACCCCCTGCCACCTTATTGGTTTGCTTCTCTAGCATTTAGAATATGCACGGTAGTGTGTAGAAAAAATGTGAACTACATGCTGTACTCTTACCAACATTTGATTTGTATAGGTATACTCTGATATTATGATTTGCCTTTATTCTTGTCGCAGAAAATTCAAGGAAAAAAGCACTGTTATTTCTGCCTTACTCTTTGTTGTGGCGGTTATGAGCAGTGTTCAAATCTCTGTTCATGCCCTTCTCTTTCATGGGCAGTTATAAGCAGCTGTTTAAGGATACAAAACTTTTTAATTTGTATTCTAGGTTTTCTAGATCATCTTCAGTTACTTTGTTTTGCATAGGCCACCGATTATGAACCTTCAAAGTCTTTAATTTTCTTATGATGGCCTGAATCCTACTCTGAAGCTCAAGCTGGCTCCTTCCAATGAGGCCTCTTTCATCAAGTTCCCGTAAGCTCTGTTCTGTTTCTCTCCTCGTGTGTTCGGTATTTGTGTATGGTTTCGAGGTGTTTTTTCGGGTTCATTTGCAGGACCAAGAGCGGGACGTTTATGCATGATGATCTACTGGTCAACAGGGACGGAGTTCGAATTGTCTCTAAGAGCGAAAATGAAACGGTAAAAGGTTTTTGGATCTTAATGGAATTGGAATGTGTTATGTTGGGTTTGATTTTCTCTCATGTTACTGAAATGGAAATATGAGAGTTTTCGATTTTTTTCTTTTCTATATAGAGACCCTGAATCTGGTAGACTCTCATAGTTCAATGAATTCAAATTGTGGATGAGTTTGATCATTGGAAAGAATATAGATCTTAAATATCAACACTTATTCTGATGAGGAATTGCAATGAGTGAAAACAGAAATGACTAATTTATGTTTTTTGATATTTCTGTTTTTTTTTATTTTGAGTTTGATTGTCAACAATTGTGTGTGCCTGTACCAAAGGGAACTTACTGTTTCTTGATGACATTGATGTATTCAACCTTTTCTTTTTCTTTGAACTTGAGAGTGAAGTAGATTTACATGTTTTATCAGTATTCTTCTCTTGAACGTGTTTTGATATTAGATATGCACAAATTGAATTATATATCAAGGGAAAGGATTCTATCCATTCTTAGATAGACTCAAGCATTGCATTTTGGATGCAAACGCTAGGATTTTGGCTTTGTAAGGGTGTTATTGAAACAGCAGCTGCTATGATGTTATTGTTTAGGATTGTAATTCGCAATGTGCAGAGATTAAAGATATCGAGAGTATGAAAGGTGTTGTCTATAAACCTGGTCGCTTGCTTTGTGGAGCTGTTTTGGTTGATGTTGCTGGTTTATGAACTACATAATAGAAAGTTGGGTGAATATTATAGAACATGAATTTTGTAGTTATATGTTTGATGTTAGAAAATGATATTAATTTGAACAAAGTTACAGTTTATATTGTGTAAATGTCTGAAAGAATTTTCAATATTTTGAGAGATGATGGTTCGGATGGAGGAGAGTCGGGAAAAGATGAAACTGAGATTGATGTTAATGAACATAGTGATGATGCTTTGTTCTGATGATAATTTGTAAGAGAAGCAAAACAACCCTATGGAAAGGTTGAATCTTATAAAATAGAGTTACTACTCCCAAAGTTATAAAACGTTTCTCAAATTGTAACTTCTAACTCTTTGAATTGAGTGTGACCAATATGATCATTTAAAACATTATTATACCCTTCTAATTCATTGTGGATTGGTTATTGGTTGGTATAAGTTTAGCTTGCGATATGTTTGGAAGCCTTCGACCAAATGAGCATTTTACATGAAATTTACACGAATTCCATTAATTGTAGATCAAAGTTTTGAATTGTGGATAAACGAATTCCATTAATTTTAGATCAAAGTTTTGAATTGTGGATAATCTTTTTGGAGTAATTAATTTACTATTAAGAGAGTAATACTCTTTTCAATTTTTTGATATTATTTATATAATGTAACGAAAATTAAAAATGTATTGATCAATTATATTTGATATTGTATATATTATAGTACAACTATTAACGTTGGACCAAAAATTATTGTTTTTCATCAATGACAACCATCGCGCGAAGCGCGTTTTAGTTTCTAGTTTTATATATAATAGGGATGGGGCAGAGTAGGGCGGGGAATAGTCTAAGTCTCCCCATTCCCAAAAAGTAATAATTATCTATCATGTACCGACCCCGAAATTCATTTCCCCAAATCCGATTCTATAGGAGACATCTGGTATCCATCAGGTTCGGAAAGTTCTGTCATCTTGTCTGTAGACTCACTTAACCAAACGTCGCGTTTTTGAACCTCTAACCTCCTCCGAAACAACAACGCTTAATACTAAAACTCAAATCTACTTAAAATGTAAGTTACCTCCATGACAGTTTAGTGGACGAGAGGGGCATAGAGACCACCAGTTTGATTGGGGTTTCCAACTTCGTTTTATTTCTTAAATTTTTTTTAACATTCTTTATCAAATTTTAGTTCCAACTGCTCTGAACATTCAACTTAGGATGTGTACTTTTCTTCTTAGTGAGATATCTTTAGATTTGAATTCTGGTGCAATTGCAACAGAAAGCATCAAACACTCTTTCACACTGTGAATCATAATTCAACTGCAAGTATGTAAGGGGATTTTGTGGGGGACAAAACACAAGATCAACCAAGTCAAGTATATAAATTAAAATTCAACTACACTGAGCACATGTTTTTTAATTTGATCTAGATGGATACAAAAAAAAGGGAGGAAAAATAATCTGACAAAATATCCCCTCCTGTCCTGACTGAACAAGGAAGCACTAACTTTAACACCTCTACCCTTACTATCACTCACATGCCATCACTTTCTTTCCATACAACTCAAACTCGAGACGAACCTTGTGTCCCTTATTCTTTTGAGGAAGAAGCAGTTACAGCCCCCAAACCAATGATATATGCTGTCATTATTCCCAAGGTGTAACTGTATAAAAGTTTGAGAATGTGTTTTCCTTATCTGCTTAAGATTGTACAGCTAGCCTCTGAAGATGCTCTATGAAGACTTGAAGGCTCACGTCATCTGTGAAGATTACATCAGACCCAGCAGCCATCTCATGAGCATTATTGTATGTAGCTGACGGGTTCAGCTTTGCCAATAAGAATCTTGCCTGTTCATGTCATCAAATATGAAATGAAGCCAATATAAGATAGCGGAATCATCTCAATGTACAAGAAGAGAGAAATCATCCACAAGATTCATAAGAAAAACAATTATGATATACATATAAAAAGACATTATTTGATGAGGGTACATGACTGAAATTGTAGCACAACTCGTGTATATCATAGTTCAAAGTAGGACTCTTCTACTTTCCCTAGAAACCCACAGAGGCTCATATGGGAGGACTAGAAAGGTGTCTATAGCTGCAAGTATGCTGAAAATAAACTACAAAAGATAGCATTTTTAGAAAATCCCAACTATGCATTGAATGATGGTTGTTAATACCAGCAACTGACTCAAAACAGCTTCTTCCTCCAACCTTTTACTTATCATCAAATTGATTAGGAAGTAGAGTATGTACATATATATTCTTTTACAGTAAACCTCTTCTCATATTGTATTTAGGCCAGTGGTGGTGTAGGTCAAAGACCACCAAACTCTCATACCATGTCAAAACCTGACCCACCTAGCATTCCTAGGGCCTCCATCTATCAGCTTGGGTTTTTAGGTGAGTCGGGTTTTAGCGTAGTATCAGAGCTTGGTGGTCTTTGACCCCCACCCCCACAGGCCAAAGGCTCATGGTTTGGTCAATGTATAGCTATCTAGCCCTACACCTAAAGGAGAGTGGGAAACTGTTGAATATGTGAAACCCATAATGAATAAATACAAAAGAAAAAAGCTTGCATATAGAAATAAGGTCAAACCCAACTAATGAGGTTGACCTTTCACTGGAGCCCGACCCGATATATTTAGTCCATTTTAATCAAAATTTACATATAGTGATAAAAAAATATAACTCTTAAGTGCAACAGTTGAACTTCACAAAGCTAAGTGAATGCATGCACATTAAAATAAAATAGGATAAGTGTTGCACCAAGCTACTGACCTGGGAGCCGTGTTGATCGCATACCACCAATCTAGGAACAGGGAAACGTTCCCGGATGACTATCTGGGCATCATCATTAGGTGCTTGCAAAAGTTGTGCAAATGCCTGCAAAAAAGGATAATAAGACAAATTGGATATTTGACATGTGTAAAACATAACACACACATATGTACATACATATATGTCTGGCAAAAAGGTCACAAGTATTACATGGTACCACTGGTTTATAAAGGAAAACAATATATATCAGAATAAAGCTAAACAACTATGTTTATAGAGTAATAATGGAGATCAACCTTTTATAACAGTGCAATGTGAAGAGTTGGAGTCCAAGAGGAAAGGGAAAACATTGACCACAGAGAGAAAAAAAAAAGACCGTGTGCACGTATAAGGGTGGCGATTTTCTAATATAGATATACGAAAGGAATTTCCAGGGCTCTGTTCGCATCAAAGAAACAAAACATGAATACTGTCTTCCAATTGCATGGATATGCAAGATTGGCAGGTCATATACAGTGGATTCTTCTCTTAGAAACCATTACTTATTCTCAAGTGCTACAGTTAAATAGTAGTTCCCTACAGTAAGTAAACAAAACTTTTACTTTATGGTATTCCCTATAGCTAAGATGAAAAATGGATTCTAGAGAGGGGTTTGTTCCCTTAAACCATCCAGATATCCTGTTATGCTTTGGGATAAAAATGCCAACTGCCTAGGAACAAAAACACCTTATAGAAATTTGAGTGAAAAGCCAATGCAAATCTGGTCATTGGGTAAGTATTGGTTATCTGCTAATATGCCTGCTCATCATCATAACAGTGATGTGATGCCTGTTAGGGGTCAGATTGGAGGAGGTAAGCAAGACCAGCAAAAAAAAGTAATCCATACCTGGTGCTCTGGCTGATTTTGGTAAGCCATATTACGCCACTGAGCTATTGTCATTCCATGAAAAATAACAACACTGAAATACGAATCCAGCAAGAGAATGCGATCAGCTGCAATGGATGCCACATCCAACAAGGCCGGTTGAGGCATTGAATTAAACGAGTATGATATTAGTGAAGGTTGAATCATGACAGCAGCATTTGAGATATTTTCTCGGTTTAATAACATTCGGAAATAGGCAGTCTCATCTGGACTGTTGTTAAAAACCTGTTAAAGCCAAAACAAGAAGATATAAAAACTGTATCCATTTATACAAATCTCAAATCACATTTGAAACAAATAAAGATATTGGGAGAGGAGACCACAAGCCAACATTACCTGTACAAACTGTGACCGCCGCAGATTAAACATAAATTGAGGGAACAATGAGAAACCAGGATTTAATGCAAATGATGATGGATCATCCTTCCGATAATCACCAAACTTGGAACAGACACGAATTAGATTCCGATCTAACCACCGCGTAGCATCAAACCCATCCTGCTCAAATGATTTTTTTCCATTAGTTGTCCAATTTAAAGCCATAGATTAGATCGCCCAACAAGATGCCACTAAATAATTTGACACATCAAGAAAAATGGATATATCTAGTACATGCAGAGAAAATAACTTCACGGTCACAAAGGAAAACTATTCAGCAGAAAACATTGTTTAGTGAATAGAAATTTTCTTCCTATTAATAGAAAGCTCCTTCAGAACAACAGCAAGTCATTTACCTACACAAAAATATTTCCCTAAGACAACCATTTATTTTGAAACAATATATGAACAATTTTGTGTGGATATTGTTCTATTAAAAAAGCAGACCCCCTGTATGTTGATTGTATTGAGAAGAAAAGGTAAACATCGTCACCTTCTGAAATTGAATATCCCAATCGAGGCAATATTGTAAACAAAACTCATGTTTTGAATGCTGATATGCAACCGACGGCCTAAAACTAGAAAATAACCGACCGATAATACAAGTTTGTCAAATACCTCCATCTCCATTTTCAAGGAAGTATATCTTGCCATTACAACAGCAGCAGTCTCTTGATCAAAACCTTGAATCAATTCCTGTAAAGGAAATATGTTCCAGTATGAGTATTGGCAAATTTGGTGTCTCGTTTATTCATAATTTAGTAAATCTCTTGTAAAATAAAATGGGCCAATAAAGGAACACTATAATACAATAGAAAGAGAAATGAGGACCCAGTTTGGTTCATTAGAGTATTGCCAGTCAGCTTTGAACTATATAAAATAGAAGCAACCACCAAAGTTGAAATAGAGAACAAGACAATGGATACACACATGTAATACATTCTATAGAACTCAGAGATCTGCAAAATAATCCAGATGGAATACAGTAGATCATATGCCCCAAAATCACAAATATCCTAGCATTTTTCCTACTAGAAACATCTTTTCGGCATTTGGGACCTCCCTACTGCATATAACCACATTAGAGGCTCTACGCTTGTCAACATTTTTGAGCAGGGCATAGAGTTCCTATAAAGAGTAATTGTACAATACAAAAGCAAACCTTAGGACTCAAACTATCAAGAAATAAAAAGAACTTAGATAAGGCAGGCAGTTCTCCCTTCATATGAAACTTAACACGTACAGTTTGACTCATTGATCCAATCAAATAAAGGCTACCTTCATTCTTATTATGTTAATGATTGAACAAATAGGATGGTCATGTATTACATGAAGCTTTAATCTTATTCAGGTAAGAAATGATGATGCCTTTCTATACCATTAATCTTAAAAAGCGAGTGTCAACCCATAGAATCCACTCATATCAATTGCATTGCAACATATATAAAAATCCAATGTATTTCAGAAAGGGCATATATATTTGTCAGACATGTCTGACACATACTGTACTTGAAAATAATCTTACCATTCAAAATTCAAAGTAGTCATAGTGGACAAGAAAACTGAGTTTAAAAAACAGGAAAAATAAATAAATGTTTAAGAAAGTAATCATGATACCAACTGACGGTACACAAGAACAACTGAACAAGGTTAAGACCATCTCTTGTAAAAATAAAACTTTAAAAAAGAACCTATGATGTCTAAAATTAAAATATAAACAAACAGAACAAACCTCTGAGCTAACAGCAGTATCTATCCAACTTCTAGTGACTGTTGTAACTCGAAGTAGTAATTGTCCATCAGAATTTTGATAACTGCAATTGGATATGACCACTGGAATTTAATACTACAAACACGACCAGAAAGATAGAATAGGTTGATCCAATTGATAGGATTTTCAAGCATACCTTGTAAGGAACTGTAAGTAGAGCTGTGGATTTACAGTTCCTGGAGTATTTGACCGTTCACTAGGAGATAGATCGAAAAAGACTGTCAAGCAAGTACTTCTGTCAAGGCCGCACATTTTCCATGCTGTTGTATTCCCCTCCCCAATAATAGTCTCAGAAACAGAAGGTCCTTTCTGAAAATAATCAGCACCACATTCCCACAAAAATTCAATTTAGTATTCATCTAATGACCGGAACTAATAACTAACGGCTATAACTTCTGACTCCCAAGTAAAAGGTCGTGATTTAAATAAAATTAATTTCGGTGCACTAAATATTCCAACCTTCTCCAAAGAGGTGCATGGTCCAATAATCCCTTGAATCTTGATGTCCTTTGAACAGTTGATCTCAAGTGTGCCACTGAAGATACAACTCAGTAATCAGTTAGAAATTTCAGATTACAGCCTTAATATAATCTGATAATGAGGACCCATGCACAAAACTAACATATGACAGAGTACAACAATTCTTCAAAACAACTTTAGATAACACTGTAGAGGTGCTCAGATCTTGTTTAACCCACTATAATAAGATACAACAATCACCGTAACATGTCCAAAAAAAAACTTTATATAGCAGTCATGATCCAGCAGCAACATACATCATGCACACAAAAGAAAAGAAGGCAGAAATTGGATAAAGCAATAACAAGAGTGAAAGAAAGCATTGTTCATAATAAATGAGAATCTCACTTGAAACACAGGCCAAGAGACGTTTCACCATTTTCAAATATGCGCCTGAAAGAGTCTTTGAAAACAGAATGACCAAAACTTTCAGCTAGAACAGCAAGACCACCAGTTCTCTCAACGGCAACTTTCATTTCTGCAACCCCAACCTAAAATTGTAATAACAAAGAGCAAAAACATGAAGTAAGCGTCATTCATATTTTCATCATTATATAAAATACTGGACTGTGTATGTCTTCTACACACTTGACAAATTAAGAATTCAGACAAGGCCTGGCTAGGAATATGCTTTCGCAACATTGCATCTTCGGAACCATGTGCTTGTTTGAGTCAACAAGTACAAAAGAAAAAAAGTTTGTTTGCTGGAAATTTGTACTGTCTGACTTCTGTAACACTCTTTTGAGAGTGAACATATCACACACACTTGGAGTTGTCTTGACAAATAAACGACCAGTCTGCTAAGTAAAAATTAAAAAGTTCTTCCATTTCACTCAGTCGTCTTCTTCTTATACATGAGTTTGTCTTGACAAATAAATGACCAGTCTGCTAAGTAAAAACTAAAAAACTCTGCCATTTCACTCAGTCTTCTTCTTATACATGAGTTTTTATGACATGAGTGAGCATAATGAATGTTTACTCATATCTACTAGTAACTAATTGTTCAGAATATCAGATATAACTACTCACTGACAAGATGGAGAAATATCGATCAAAGTTTAATACCTGATTTCTCTACTACTCTTTAAGAGTGAATCAGTGAACATATCACACACTTGGAAGTTGTCTTGACAAGTTAACCAACAGTTTGCTGAATAAAAGTTCTACCATTTCACTCAGGCATTTTCTTAGGCAGTGTTAAGTACATGAGTTTTTTTTTTTTTTGCTCAGCATCGTCACATGAGGCGCATAATGAATGCTTACTTCATATGGCTCTTACAAAAAGAAGAAGCATAAGTTCATTTTTAATTTATAAATAGATTTACGTCTATTCAATCCGATAAGTTACAAATAATTGAGGTTCAAACCAGTACCTTGGAACCCAATGTGAACCATAGGATGAATAATTGGATAAATATGGGGAACATGAGCTCATTCTCAGCCACCTGTTGGACGGCTGCTTGCCATGACGTGTTGAATGGTTCGTTTTGCCGTATAGATGAAACATAGCAATGATATTATTAAAAAAATTCTTCTGACCTAATTATATATATCATGTTACGTTGGCTCCACAAGTAATAGTATATATATGGTCCCCCTTATCCTTCACCGCCTTCTCCGACGGACCTGTTTCTTCTCACCGTGCTTTTGGGTCTCCTCTGTCCACCTATACCTGCATTCACAATGCTCACATCCAATTTGTCAACTAATTTTACTATTTCTTTTGTGTACTCTTAATTGAATTCGTCACCAATATCGTTATTGAATTTTCAATTCATTGCACCGTTTCAATTTTTAATTCGATGTAAAATCTAAAGTTCGGATTTGGGCTGACATATCACGCAGGACCAGGTGTTACACTTTTGGTGGTGGTTTTATTGACAAACGCTGAATCGTG
>JAYMSU010001509.1:0-10300 GCA_036897765.1 Erodium chrysanthum
AAATGGCTCGCGAGCCAATGAAAGGTCTCGCGCGAGCTCTATTTTTTTAATATTAAATGACATATATCTTAAACTCGAGGCTGATTATAACAAAAATGAATCAAATATTTAACGAATCGAACTCGAATTGATGTTTTTAGGACTGAGATGGTTTCCCGCCCGTACGAAGGATATCACTCTGATGATTTTAATATATATTGTTATTGGCTTTGTAATATCATAATTATAAAGTGGTCTCTTTCCCCATGGGTTTGGGAATATATTTTCCCATCAGATGTTTTTTATTTTAAGAACAAAAGGTGAATGTATAAAGAGAATATACAAAGTTTAATCCAGACATAAAAGCTTATTACCCAAATGAAAAAGACTCTTTCCAATTCCAATAGACAACATTAAATAAGTAAAGATGAAAAAAGGATGCAATCCAGGACCATGTCAAGGTGAATCACAAAGAAAGAAAAATAAAACAAAAGAATGCAAAAATCTTGGGTGCTTTACTTAGCAATAATAAATTCCAGCACACCTAACCCTGTTTGGCAAGCAAGAAAATAGTTGGAATAGCAAGAGAGAAATAATAATGGTGTGAATGAGGCAAAAAAGGTCACTATTTGGGAAAGTAAAGTAATGTAGCCTTCCTTATCTTATGGGAAGTTACCTTTAGCTTGCAACAGAGCTTAGAGTCACCAAAACAAATCTTCACATGGAAGAAAGATCCTTTTGCCTTTTTTTGATTAGGCCCCTAATCTCCACACACCACATATCCATATCCATGTTTGGTAATAGTGCATGACATTTAATATAACATGAAATTCGATAACTCGAATTCAGTAAGACTCGATGTCCCGATCGGGTTGAGGACGGGCGGGTCATTATCTCATTATCGGTCTAATTTGGGCATACCTGGCAATAACAATGGGTAGGTTGGGAAGGTCCAGCAGGATCCAGCAGAGCATTGGTCTAGGTCAATAAATGGATGATGAAGAGGAAGTAGTGAAACCAAGAATTGGAGGGGACCTATATGTCTCAATTGAATGTGAGATTGCAACTAAAACTAATCAAGAGCCATGTGCCTACTTTCAATGTGGTAGGAAACACAAATAGTACCTATTGTTCCTCCAACCCAATCACTTTGACATTTCCTTCATGGTTGCTTTATATGATATGTCACATGAGTTGTTCAATTTATTAATGGAAATTCTAAATTTTGAGTTACATCAATTGAGTTGTTTAGAATCAAACATCTACTTGGCGAAGATTAAAAATGACAAACAAGTCAATCTGTGTAAAATTTATTCACAAACTTATTATATATATCATGTTAAATTTTGCAACAACAAAATTATAACCTTACACGAGAAATTACAAATGACCATCTTCAACATTACACCTTTTGTTGTGGCGATTGGGTTTCTAAAAGACACGGAGACTCCGCTCAAGGGTGAAGTTGGTGTTGGGTTAGGAATGAAAACATGACGGGTTTTACGTTCTCGATTCGAACCTGAACCTCATTTCCACCCCCAAACCCATACCATCTCCGAACGGGTACGTGCAATCTCCTAACCCTGATATTATATGAATTTGTCGACAAAAATGAAAAAAAGTGATGTTATTAAATTAATTAGAAAATAATTGGAAAACGATAATGAGTTTTTTTGGTGAACATGAAAAATATTGGTAGTGTGTATAAGTAGAAGTCTACACCTTGACGGGGTAATTGGTTAACTAGCCTTCATACGAGAAAATCTTTGAAGGATAACCTTGGTTTTTTTCATTTGGATAAAATAACTATTTTATCCTTAAGGAAATCCACTCGACCCCGCAATTTTGACCTGACCGAGTCAGATCTAATCCGATCGAGTCCAAAGTGCAAGGGTAGAATTTGAAATAAGAAGAAAATAAGACTATTTTGTCAAGTTTTCAAAAGGGAGGCTAGTTTGTAAAGTTTTTTGCAACTTAAGGTTATTTTGCTAATTACCCCCACCTTGACATTACATTTTGAACAAAAAAAAAGTTTTACTAACTATCAAATACGAGATAGATACGTTGAGTTTATATATATGGGTGACGAGGCGGGACGGAGCGATCGAACCCCAAATAATAATAACTGGCCATCACATATCCGTCCCGACCCAATCGGGGACACCAGGTACCACCGGGTCCGGAAACTATGTTATTGAGGTTCGTCCACCGGACAGTGAGTACGGTGGAGATGGAGATAGCGAGTAAAGGCTTGAATGCGGTAATTGAATTATTTCATTTTGATTTTGAGATGCCATTTCTGTATCCCCAATTATAGTCCCAACTTGAAATCATGAATCATAATCTTCATTTAGCTTTGCTTTTTATGCATGACCAGACAAACTGGACTGACTCGATATCTAAACCAGAGATTTGGTCAGTTTTTGATCTATTTCCATTATGTTTGGACACTTTTTCACAACATATTTCTTGTTTTGATCTCTGGTTGGATCAAGATTCAGTATGAATAGAGATGTAGATCATGTTACCACTTTAATCAGGTTAGGTATTAACTAGTCTTGTTAGGCTAATTAGCATGTTCGTAGTGGGTATGTTCAATCCATAACTGTTGGAAAGCTAATGTTGATAATGATTTGTATCATAGTACTGTTAGAGTTTGTGCTTTTTGGATCGATACTTATCTTGAAGCTACCACACATAAACTTTAGCTTCATTGGGTTTTAACAGATCTGGTTAGCCTAATTAGCATGCGTTTTCTTAAGCAAATAAGATGGGCTTTGTCTGATTCTGTGTTGATCTTGAAGAGTCTGGAAGAAACCAAGCAACGGTCCAATCAGTATTTTCTTTTTGAAACTTAAGCACTTCATTGACGAGAAGATTCAGCAATGCGAGCCTGTAACGGTGAAGGAAAATCTAAAGCATAAGTGTCTTATCCACCCGGGTATTCAAAGACCTAGAGACAATGGAGGTAATTGGAATTCGAGATGCATTGAATTTGGTGTATTTAAATCTGATTGTCCGAGAGTTGTTTAGACAATTAACGAGAAGCGGGAACTCTAGTCTCCGCTTGGTCTAGTTATTTATGACTGTAGACACTTGTTGCATATATACCCCATAGAGTCGGTAATGTTTGTGAAACGAGACAGTTCAGTTCATTAGTTAGTTGGAGAAACTCATTCTTATATTGATTGATAGAGGAACAAACATGACATTTTTGATCAGCTACAAGCTATCCTTATGTTTGATATTGAACACTAATGAAATAATCATTTCTCAAAAAAAGAATTTAGATATGAAGAATGAATCAAAATGCTGTACATATAGAATCTAATTGTCAAGGGTCGTGTTGTTCATTTAAGAAGATTCAGAATTATTGTCTCCTCTTGGCCTGGTAATCAAATCAGTAATTAAGTTCAGGATTCAAAAATAAGAGCCTCATTGATAAGTTGTTATGTTAATTTAGAAATGATTTTTTAAGAGAAAAATAAATATAAAGGAAAGAGCTTGAGCCTTCTGGAATGTTCCCTATCGAAACTATTTGTGCACACATATATAAAGACACTATTTGCCTTAGGTTTCATTTCATTTCCGTCTCTACAGAGATCTTAAACCCTTGGAGAGCGCAGTATCTGATTCAGCTCATCCATGGCGATAATCTCCGATTTCCAAGACGATGACAAGAGTAGCACCAAACCCTCTTCCTCCGCCGCCGCCGCGAGGCCAAAGTCGCTGTCTCTCTTCAAGGCCAGCTTTGATCCGGCGAACCCGCTAGGTTTTCTCCAGAAGGTCTTCGACTTTGTAGCCCAAGAATCTGACTTCCTCTCGAGAGATACGGCTGAGAAGGAGATCTCCGCGGTGGTGAAGGCATCGGCTGAGAAGAACAAGAAGCAGAAGCGGGAGGCCGAGAAGGAGAAGGAGAAGGCCAAGGAGGTCAAGCAGGAGCAGCCGGCGGTGCCGGAGGTGAAGGCGGCGGCGAAGGCTGAGGTCAAAGAGGATAAGATGGAGGTGGATGAAAAAACTGAGAATGGCTTGCGAGGTATGGAATTAACACTATGTCTATGAGGCATGATGCACATTTGGTATTTGCTTGTTGTGATGTGATTAAATTAAACAATGATTTGTTTGGTTGATGATGAATAGAGGAAAGATGGCATTGTTTGGATCTTGATGATAGGAACTATGATTTTAGGTTTTTCTTATATGCTTTGTAGTGCTTGTTAAATTTGGTTAGGTATGCTTTGGTTGATGTATATGTTCCTGGATTGTTATGAAACTCACAATTTCGTAGTTAGTAAACTTAGAATTTTCTTCAGCAAAGGGTTGTGGATTGGTTTAGATTAAGTTATTGTCCGGTTGGTCTCTCTTGCTTGTTTTTTATTGCCTTTCATCTGACTTTAACCATAGGAATGCTAATGTCTAGTGTTCATTTTCGTTGTGCCTTGCTTCCCCTGGCTAGAATGGGAAATTGACTTGTGGGAAGTTTGAGAAGCTGTGTTGGCCGTTTTTTTCAATCATTCGTTGGAGGCAATTTGCCTGAATTGTTTAGATGTTGCTTCCAGGGTTGAGCATAGGATTTGATGTTTGGTTTGGTGTAGTAGATTTTGTGTTAAATTAATTGTTCACGAGTGTCACATCCTTGTTGCGATATAGGAAGAAATGATGCAGTATTTTTATGTCAAGATGCAATAGGTATTGAGTTTGTCTTTTTTTTTTTCAGTTGGGCATATAGAAAGAATTTGGTGCGGTGTTTATATGTTATGATGCACGGGGTATTGAGTTTGTCTTCATATTTTTTTTAGGTTGGGCCATATATGTCAGTAAGTGTGTTTTTAGTTTATACCCTACAAGATTGATACTTAGTCTTGAACATGATGGATATTAGTTTCATTTGTAGCCGATGTTCAGTGGAAAAATTGGCTGGAACCTTCAGAACCCTTGTATTGATGAATCTTCTACTTGGTTGGTTTTGGATTGTGGTCGTCCCTAGTGTGTCTTTAGTTTATACCCTCCAAGATTGAAACTAAGTCTTGAACATGGTAGAAAGATGTTAGTTTCATTTGCAGCTTTTGTTCAGTGGAAAAAATTGGCTGGAACCCTCTTACTACTAAATCTTCAACTTGGTTAGATTAGGATGTGGCCATCCCTAGTGCTAGTAGCATAACTTTTATAGAATACTATCAGTGTTTGGTAGGCATGGCTTGGTTTAGTTATGAATTTCATAGCTATTTTCTACATGGTAAGTCAGTTTGTATCTAACAATGATCCACTTTAGCGGTTTATTGACCCCATCCAAAATCAAGATTGGCTGGAACCCTCATAACCAATCATAACCCTCTATAGTAGTTATGTTGATTTACATTTTTCAACATTATTTTAATTTTTTCTTAATTATATGGATAGTTCCAAATAGTGGCAATGGGCTTGATATGGAGAAGTATTCATGGACTCAGTCTCTGCCTGAGGTCACCATCAACATCCCCGTTCCTAATGGAACTAAATCAAGGTTTGTCAGTTGTGAAATTAAGAAGAACCATCTGAAAGTTGGACTGAAGGGTCAGCCTCCGATAGTTGATGTAAGTAACAAAGATTCATATTCAATCAAACATATCTTCACACTTCTTGCCTGTGTCCTTTTTCTTTTCCTTGCTGCTTTGCTGTTGATGGGTTCAGTATACAACTATATATCTAACCACATGCTTATAATGTACTTGTAGGGAGAACTATACCAGGGTATCAAGGTTGATGACAGTTACTGGAGCTTAGGTATGTTGCTGAGTCTAAACATATGCCATTGGTTCCTTTCATCACTAGAGTATAAATCATAGGTGAAATTGCAAAAAAGCGCACCTAAATTTTGGTTTCGAGAAGATTGGCGCTCTTAAGTTTCAATGGAGCAGATATGTGCCCTTAATTTTTTTTGGCGCACCTTCACTAATTCTGTTAAAATTGAATGAAAAGTCAAAAATGCCCCTTCAAAATAGTAAACATTATACCTAAAAAATAATAAATATAATTATTGTCATCCCTATTTTTTAAATATTTTTTCCAAACATTAAATATCAAATATTTTCATTTAGATTTTAAAGTTTTTTAGAAAATATTTTTCAATGATTTTTTTAATACAAGGCTATTAAATATCATTCCTAAAAATATTTTCATCCTTTGATACTTTTATTTTTTCAAATATGAATGAAAAAAATTTCATCTATATTTTCATTATTCTAGATTCTTTTAATTCGAGTGTAGAATTAGATTGTTTTAAAATGTGAAAACTTTAGGGTACTTTCTACCATTTCCGTTAAATATAACTGACAGTGCAATTTAAGAAAAAGTTGAGGGCAGTGATCTGCACCCAAAAATAAAATTAAGGGCACAATTCTGTTCCATTTGAAACTTAAGGGCACCGATTTGCTCAAATCCTGCAATTTTGGGGGAACTCTTTTGCAATTTCCCCTAAATCATAACTCATTTGTGCATACTCAGCTATTTTGATGCTGATCATGAAGTTCATATTTTCATCAAACATGAAAATTTCTGTGTGCAGAGGATCAGAATGCCATATGCATTTACTTGACGAAGCATGACCAAATGCAGTGGTGGAAATGTTTGGTGAAGGGAGATCCTGAGATTGATACTCAGAAGGTTGAACCAGAGTCCAGCAAACTATCTGACTTGGACCCTGAAACTCGCCAGACAGTTGAGAAGATGATGGTAAGTATTGGTTGATGCCTTCTCTTCTAGTTACTAGTCTATTCACAATGTAATTAAGTGAAATGGTAATTGTTTGTGAAACTTTTTTCCTTTCATGGAAAGTCAAGTGTCATGCTGATGATAAATAATTACACCTAATGGCTAATGATAGTTTGGTTTAGCAAATTCTAAGCTTACTGTTTCCTCTGCAGTATGACCAGAGGCAGAAACAGATGGGCCTTCCAACCAGTGATGAATCGCAGAAACAGGACATCCTGAAGAAATTCATGGCTGAGGTTAATATTTTGTTTTTCTCGCTCACCAATCTAGGCATTGTATCTAATCAAGTGAATTTAACTTAAAATTTCATCATTTGGCTATTGCAGCACCCAGAGATGGACTTTTCAAGGGCAAAGATCAACTAAATGGGGCTCCTCTGTACTCGGGCCACTATTATGATGGTGTAACTTTCTAGGTCCAGGGTACCTTTTGTTTTTTGGTGCAACTGTTTCATGGATTATGGAAAGATTGGCAGAATCAAACTATGTCCATAAGAGTAGAAGTAAAATCTTTGCAGACAAACCTGAGTTGCCTTATGGTCATTGGTGCCATACTTGGTATATGTAGTTTTTCCTCTTTTGCTACTCTATGATGAGTAAAAATTTGTTGAATCCTGTCTGTCCCTACTATCAAGTCAAGATGAACTATATCAGGAGAAACCATAAGCCAATGATATGTTGACAAAGGTAAGCAAGATGACAATGAGTCATGTTGTTGTGGAATATTTGTGAATTTTTGTCACGAAATGTGCGATGAACATGTATCTATCATACATAGACATGTGTGCTGTGTTCCCTTGTTAGGATTCAACGGATCCAAATCATGAGCGTGATGTTCATGTTTCATGATTGACATCCATCCCATCTCAAAATTGAAAACAACTATTATATGCATGAAGTTTGGTTGGTTTGTTAAAATTTTCAGGTTAGATCAGACTTTGACATGATATCTGGGTCAATCTTGAGTTACTTGGGCACGATTGTTTAAAAAAAATTATATAAAATGGATCAAATATTCTGATTTTTTTTCTTCTTTCAAAATACATAAAGTACCTGAACCCTAAATTAACCTTGAAACGCTTGAACTGAAGTTCAGCCACCAGCCATGGCCAGTGAGATATATGCTCGTTAATTTGACAGATCGCAATTAATGCTACAAAGTACAATTATGCCATTGCTTGTGGAGAAGAGCAAATCAGAAGGAGACACGGTCTTGGCATAAGCCAAGCATCTGCAAAAAGAAAAATAAAGGCAGCTAAACAAACAAATTACAAACAGCAGGTCTGTAATTGTCCACTTGTGGGTTTGAGGTCCACACCTACAAGAACACGAACAAAATCATCACTGTGCCCTTTCTATCGGCTTTTTAATTGAACGCTGAACATGATTTGATCGATAGATAATGTATAATTGTCTTTGGAAACTTGTCCAAGTTAAGATTATGATTTTGATGGCTGATTTATTTACTTGTTTCTCAACCTTATTATATGCAATTGGGTCTCCGTCTCAGGCATGTGAGACAATAATTATCAAGCAATAATCATTATATTTATGTTTTTATCACAACAAATATTTAAAATTATTAGTCTATTTGTCCACTTGAATTATAAAATCACATTAAAACAAAAATTACAAACTCAGGTGACAAACCAAATATTATTGAGGCAATGTCGTTTTCAAGTGTTTCCGAAGACAAGTAAAAATCAACCAGATATTAACCATATTTTAAGGTTTCCATTAGTGGAGATGAATAAGCGATTCGTACTTAATTAATTAGACAATAGTAATTGAATAGTTCTATTGGTTGTTAACCACTTGACAAGAGCACACGCTCTAGAAAACTGACAAGTGGCAAAAAAACATACGACACTTGTCACCCCCATCCCCGACATACACGGAGAGAAAGCCACGTGTACGTGTGCGTTTATCGTCTTGGTGCTGAGGTGTATGCCTACTCGGATGACGTGGCACAATGAGCTCCCAGATCGTAACATTATTATGTGTCCTATTCGATTTTCCTAGTCAAGTCACCAATAAAATAAATTAATAGTTTGGTTGTTGTGCCTTTAAGTTCACATGACAAATGTTGTATATACAGGAACTACAGTACACCAATAAATTAACAGTATGGTCTTGGTAGTTTGTAGTGTCTTGAGGTCGGATAACATGGATCTTGATACGGTTCAGGATTTGGGTGAATTAATGTGACTCTTGGGGTCAGATTTTAAAGTGTTGTTCCCGCTATACATATAGTGAGAAGGATTGACTTGGCCCTTTAGGTTTAACAAATTTTTACGTCATTTTTGTTTGTCGTACAGTTAATTAGGAAGTCCATTGACTTGTTAGTAAGTCTCTAATCTAACGTGACCATATGTAATCAATATTTCGTTATATTAAAGTCTTTCGATTGAACGAATGAATAAAAGTGATTGGAAATCAGCATATATTCCGAGCTATAATCGATCCAACACACAAACAACAATTACAAATGGGGAGGAACAAGATAACTATAACATTATCAAGATATCTTCTACCTACATATAAGCACATGTGATTTCAAATAATATTATAATAATATAACATTGATTACAATTTAATATTATTTAATGGATCAATCCTATTTACATGAAAAGCATCTCCAATTCTCCATTAATTCTAGCACGCCTTTTGCTTTTTACTGCATTCTATTGGCAATACGTATTATGATCGAGAAGGTAAAAAGATGAAATAGATAAGATATGGTGGGAAGATTATATTTGGAAAAGGTTGAATTATCGATCAAATTTGTATTTTCAAATTTTTCTAGTAGTTAGTTTTTGAAACTTTTTGTCAAGACAGATAGTTTTTGATGGTTTTTCAAAGTTGGGGGTGCGAAAGTAAACTTATCCCTATATAATTATCGTACAAGTCTTTCACTTGATTAGTAGGACTATCCGTTACTGGTTTTTTCTTTGGAAATCATAAGGTTGGCATAAAGTGTTATACCCTTTCTTTTATTTGATAATCATAAATGTCTTCACAAATTTAAGAAGTAACGAGAGTCGTAATCCCGTCACCTCACAACGCACAATCGGCGTCCTTCCTACGCACCGCACTGAACGACCTTGTGTAGCGGCTTTCAGTGCTGTCACGGCTTTGCTGCAACGGTGATTGGTGGCTAGCCCTTGCCCTCGGGATTCCGTGATCGTGCTGCGCTTGCATCTTCTGGCTGCCCTCCCCGAGCCGGTCCCTCCTTCTTTTGTACAACCAATCCAAATCGTGCTGGAACTACTATCCCTTAACAGCAGCCTGACGGTAAGTGTTGCCCGGTGGCTAGTTGCTGTACTAGACCAGTTTTGTCTCGTGTCCTCCTGACAAGGTGGGGGACATTGCGGATAAAGGCTCCTGGGTTAACCTCCCCCGTTATGACATTGAGGAGTTTGTGTTTGATTTGGGCGATCTGGCCGATACTTCATTGCCCTGGCAGGGCATCTGTGCTCCCCGAGACCTACAGTAAGAATGTATTCAGGGATGTCCTCAAGAAAGCATGGGGGTGTCAAAACATCTGGTAAACCCCATATCAAAGGATCTCA
>JAYMSU010001510.1:0-10299 GCA_036897765.1 Erodium chrysanthum
GACCCCAAACCCAAAAATTATCGGGGATGGGTACCGGGACCCCGTCGAGTTCGGGGTGTTTTACCATCCCTAATAAATACCCAAATATGATTAGATAAATTAGTGAGATATGATTGTAGCAGTGTAGTTTGTTTTGATTTATTTATTAAAATTTAAGTCCAATTGAATCTCATCTATAATTTTTATTATTACATCCAAAATTTATAATGTTGTGTTCTCAGACTGCATCAAGAAATTCTGAATAAATTTAGATATATCATAAATGATTCCTGAATATGTATTGTTTTCAGTTGACAAATCTAATAGTCTATCGACATCCATTTTATTGCGATATATAAGATCATTGATCATGAACTCAAGTTCATAAACATCCTTAAAACAAATAAAATTGTTTAAATTCCTTGATATGATTGATAATATTCAGGACATTAGTCTTATCTAAACCAAATTGTCTCAACTCACAGCCTTATTGTGTACTTATCGGACCCAACTGGCAGGAGAAAAACGAAAAGGTGAAAACCCTGGAAGGAGAAGGAGGACAAAAAAAGAAGGGGACACAGAAAAGAGAAGACCGACCAACCATAGCCGAATTTAACAAAAAGAGTTTATTTCACTTGTACATCACTTGCGAATTTGGATAGCCCAAACCATAGAACCCTTTTATTACCTTGGCCCAATCAATAGATATTATTTGGTTACACCGACGGGCCTCTTGCTGAAAAAAAGCTAGAGTGATAATGGCAGTTTGGAGAATCTTCTTTTATTCCACACTCTCAACCGTATATAAGCAAACGAAAATCTTCACTCTCATTTCTTATAAAAGATCATCACTCTCCTCCAAATTAAAAAGCTCTCTACAACATTTTGCTCCTGCTTCGTACAGATGATTTGCCTTCACATGTCCGACTCCATTTCCTTTCTCATTTTCAGATTCTTTTTTCGATCCATAGCCGGTTCTCGAATCTCTTCATCAGTCAATTTTGTTTTGCTTTGATTTCATTTTTTCAGATCCTCCGGCGTGCCTCTGCACAGTTTCAGAGGACGGCAACGGAAGGTCTCGTTCACGCCTGTCGAGACGCTGGTGCATTTCCTTTGCCCTTCGTGAATATACCTGTGTTCTGAATGTGTTTGTTTTCTGAGATTTTTTTCTTTCTATGCAGAAAGTGGTGCGTACTCATCTGCACTTCCGTAGCATTTCCTTCAAGGTACGGTTATGATTTCTGAGTTCCCTTTCTTCCATTTTCTTCTTCATTTCAATGAATCCGTACTATTTCCTTTAATTGTTGCTCAAAGTTTTGTATAAGAGAGAGCTGATTAATTATTTTTTCAGTTTGTGTGGTGAATTAATGTATTATATGTTTGTTTGGTAAATTATTTGAATTCTTGTATTGATGTTATATTCTCTTTAAATTGGTTTTGTTATCTGTTTTTAGTCCATGCAGCATTGTGTAGGGTGGAATTTTTAGCAATTATTCCCCCAAATTCATTAGGTAGTTATTTCATAAAATTTCAAAAAGTCATGTCTCTTGGCATATGATTTATTTGAAAGTAACTAACTTATAGTTAAGTTTGAAAAGTCATGTCTCTTGAACAAGTATTCTTAGAAGTTATATTATCACATAGTGGGTGGTTATTAAAAAGAGATATGACATGAAGTAGTTATTTTTATTACTATAAAAGTCCCACCTTAAAAACCATTAAGAATATAAATTCCATTTATACTTATAAACCCAAAATACAATCACAAACATATTTAATACATTACATACCGTTATTTCATAAAATTTTGAAAAGTCATGTCTCTTGGCATATGATTTATTTGAAATAACTAACTTATAGTTCATTTGAAAAGTCATGTCTCTTGAACATATGATTTACTTGAAAGTAACTAACTTATAGTTATTGAGAGAAATCAAGACCAGAAAAAATTACAAAATCATAGAAAAGTAGAATGGAGTGTCTACAATTGAGAATCATATCACAATGGTTCATTGAAAAACATGAAAAAAGTGCATATTGAATAGGAAAGAGGTGTGTCTAAAATTGTGAAACTAATCACAACTGCTCGCAATTGTCAAGTTCATTCAATACAACCCATATGTAAGTATAAAAAATCAATTCTTTTTTAGTATTACAGTGTTTTATATAGATATGAAATTGAAGTTTTGTGAAGACAGTGATAAAATTTGAAAAAGTTTTGCTGAAGACAATGATAAAATATGATGTTGTGCCTATTTGACAATCAAATTTACTAATTATAATAATTTTTCTTTTATGTTACAGTATTGAGGTGCAAAAAATATGGAGACTGACTATTTTGATTTACTACCACAAGAAATATTGGTCGACATTATTACGCGAGCTATAAAAGACAACAATTATGCTTTCTATTCGTTGATAGTAAAGTAAGTATTCTAAAATCACTTACTAATAAATATTACAATTACATTTTATTTTAAAAATTATTCTTGCCAGTGGAAACAGGTTTCGGGCTATTCTTCTACAACATCAGATCCTGAAACTATTACGATTTGATATTACGTATACAAAATTATGCGTAATACCTGCAGATGGGGTGTCTCTATTAGTTAATGCAAGTGTTGCAAACAATGCACAAGCTATAAAATTATTGGGACTACACTTGGCTTTTAATGGAGAAAGTCACACATTTCGCTTAGGTCTTTCTTTGCTTCAAGTAAAGAGAGAAAATTTATCTATACAAGATAAATACAACTTAGCGATTGCACTAATAAAAAACTATGACTTCAGAGGTGTGAATTTGTTTGCAAACCTCCTTGATCAAATTGGCAATGACCGACTCATTATAAAATATTGTCGTATTAAGATGCGACTGCTTCTTCGTCATGGACAACAACAACATCTTGTGAAAACTTCCATTTGTCGTTCTACAGGATTCGGTCATTGGTTTCCTAAACACCAAATAGATGTTGAAGGTCAAAATGAACTCAATATTTTTTGCCCATATTGTATCATTGATGTAGAGACATTTAAGCTAAAACATGATGTACTATAGGTTAGGTATAAGAAAAAAAAAATTATATGTCATCTTCTTTATGTAAATGTATTAAGATATGTAACTGTTTAATAAAATCTCAATTTATATTCTTTACACAAGTTTATCACCCAAATTTCCAACCCCAATTTTATATTTGACATGAACGTCACATTTTGACTCATTAACATGGTAAAATCTATTTATCTGTTTAGGTCATGTTGCAGTTCTTCAGATATACTATTTGGCTAATATTTTCATTATAACATATAATAATATGATCTATTTCTAGAATAAGTAAACTCAGTTAGTTATTTCCAATTTTAATGGTCCATATATTCTAGGAAGTTATATTATCACATAGTGGGTGGTTGTTAAAAAGTGATATGTGAAAGAAGTAGTTATTTTTATTACTATAAAAGTCTCACCTTACAATTTTGTTAACTTGTGAAATATTTTAGTCATGGAGCCAAGGTATGATGTTATTCTTTCTCTTTTCATTGTTTTAAAGCCTATTCAATTACATTTGAATAGTTTTGAGTTTTACTAACCATAAAATGAAAATTGTTATATTTTTCAAAATATACTTATGACAAGGATTCAATTAATTGAATATCTTATGTATAGAGTTTTGATATCATATGCATACATATTATTTTAATATCTTTATTTGCTCTTACTTGTAATAGGAGGAACTTAAAGTTTATTCCCCAGAGAAGAAGTTTGAGGCTTCTTCATTTGCCTCCTGAAAATAATGGTTTATGTTTTAATTGGCGTCGAAGTTTGAGAAGTAAAAAGAAAACACACATTCAAGAATCAAACAAAGGAGCTTCACCAGTATGTGTTAATGAAGATGACAAGATGGAAAAGGATGTTCTTAGCCATGTGAAAGAAGAATATGAAAATATATAAGATAGATTCAATTGCTAAATTTGTTTGTGATAAGGCTATGTTCCTAAAATAGTACTCACTTTAATTTGTTTTTATAAATTTGTTTAAAGTACTATCAATTTCTAATGAAATAAAATTTGATTTCATTATAGTTGAAACAAAATACACAAATCAAGAATGAAGGTTGGTATCAACAATGTCTTTTTTAAATACATGTTTAGTTATACATAAATTTCAAATTTCTATTCATTGTGAAAGTTAAATACAATGTCAAGTAATTTCATTTATAGGAGATTATTTCATATAGTTTTGAAAAGCTACATTGTGATGCAACTAAATTATCATTCTATTTGTTGGTTATTTTAATGCCCACAATTACATACCAATATTATCAATAATTATAGTCTTAATGCAACATAATAATATTACACACGAAATTTACTACCCGCGCTTGCGCGGGACACCCCCTAATATAACATAAATATAACACAATAGTCAAAATAAACCAAATTTTGTTCCCAACTATTTATTGTTGATAGGTTTTAATGTTTGACTTGAATGCTCGGGAACACTAAATAGGCAAAAAAATTACCATCACACTCAAACCAAGCTTTAGATAAAGGTCCTCACTCTATTCTTAGATATAAATGCAAGCGATAAGATATTAAATTATCCATCAAGTTAAAGTAGTAACCAAAGAGAGGTCATTTCATTTTAAACCTGTTGGTTAGGTTACTTATCCAACCATTACTAACAGATAAGGGAACAAAAATGGTGAAATATTGAGCAATTAGAAAAAGCAAAAAAACTGTTAATGCATACATTGTTTGTTGCAGTAAAAGCTGACACAAGACAAGCATAACTTGAAAACACATGACCCATCAAATTTGAAGACAGTAAAAGAAGACAAGTTTGAGTGTTTTCGGAGTCATGTAATAATGGAAGATGTGCAGAGATTAATTGCAGAGAAAGTGATGAAAAGAAAGGTGCAGACCCTGAAGTTATGTTGTGGTGGTTGAACAATAATTCATTAGTGATGCAAAATTGAAAAAGAAGAAGAAGTGAGTTTGAGAGGTTTCAGTTTCACTTTCAACCTCTGTATGTGAGTAAGAGATTAAAGTCAATGGAGCTACAATCTGCAGAAGAAGGTTCATCTCTTTCTAGAACATTTGAACACCTCCCCCCCCCCCCCCAGCCTAGCCAGCATCAGCAATGAGACTAATACCCTTTTGATTATGAATACTATAATATGATTATTTGCTTCTTCTGTTGTCGCCATCTTCTGCGACTCTTCTTCTTCTTTTCTTGCAATCGCCGCCCCTCTCTCTCTCTAGAACGCCTTTTGTCCCTCTCTCTCTCCAATCATCCTCCTCTAAAACACGCTTTTGAAGCCCCCATTTGGAGCAAACCCAGAGTCGTATCGTATTGTGTATATATACTCTCTTTCTCTCTCTAAAAGCGCCTTGGTGTACAAGTAAGTTTCAACCAAACCCCCATTCCAGCTTCACCCAAAAGCTCTCGTTTTGGTGATTGTGAACGGTCAATTGGGTCTGCTTTACTCTATTCTTTGTGTTCTGCGTTTTGTTTCCTTTTCCCGATTTCCTGTTCCTTCTGCGATTTTCTCGATTTTGGATCGAATCGCCATCTGGGTATCCGGTAAATCGGCTGATTGTTGACTCCTAGCTGCCCAGAAGGTCTCTGATCTCCAGATCATGACCTCTCAGCGCCGCCATCTCTGATCCAGCGAAACCCAGTTCCATAGATTCCGAATCGGGTCTTTCCATGGAACCCAAAAGCCCAATCGAAAACTCTCCGCGTATTGACTCGAGCTTCAATACCTCGTCCCGGCGGAGCATTGCTTCGTTTCAGTCCAAGGCTTCGGGCACGAATTCAATCCGGCAAGGGAGCGTAAGCGAGTCGGGATCGAGGCCGGTGCGGCATGGATCGAGGGGCGCAGATTCGGAAGGATTGAGCATGTCCCAGAGGGAGATTAACGACGACGATGCGAGGTTAGTTCATGTTGCTGACCCTTCAAAGACCAATCAGAGATTTGAGTTTGCCGTAAATTCGATTAGAACTGGCAAATCCTCGGTCCTTACTTTTTTGCCTAGAAATCTATATGAGCAGTTTCATAGAGTAGCATACATATATTTCCTTGTGATTGCTGTGCTCAATCAGCTTCCTCAGCTGGCCGTCTTTGGCCGGACAGCCTCAATTTTGCCCTTGGCTTTCGTTCTCCTAGTTTCAGCTGTTAAGGATGCGTACGAGGACTGGAGGAGGCACAGGTCCGACAAAATCGAGAACAATCGCTTAGCATTTGTTTTGGTTGATGATCAGTTTCAGCCCAAGAAGTGGAAGGATATACAGGTTGGGGAAGTCATCAAAGTTGAAGCTAATGACACTCTTCCTTGTGATATGGTGCTGCTCTCTACTAGTGACCCTACTGGGGTTGCCTATGTGCAGACTATCAATTTAGATGGGGAGTCCAATCTGAAGACTCGATATGCCAAGCAAGAGACCCTCTCGAAGATGTCTGAGAAGGTGACCGTTCCTGCACTCATCAAGTGTGAGAAACCCAATAGGAACATATATGGGTTTCATGGCAACATGGAGATTGAAGGAAAAAGACTGTCCCTTGGACCTTCCAATATTGTCATTCGTGGCTGTGAGCTCAAGAACACTGCTTGGGCTCTTGGGGTTGCGGTTTATTGTGGGCGTGAGACCAAAGCAATGCTCAACAACTCTGGAGCTCCATCTAAGAGGAGTCGGCTTGAGACCCGCATGAACTCAGAGATCATTGTACTCTCTATTTTCCTTTTTGCTTTGTGTGCTGTTGTGTCTGCCTGTGCTGCTGTCTGGTTGAGGCGCAATAGGGATGAGTTGGATGATATACCTTTTTATAGGAGAAAGGATTACTCCGAGGAAGAAGTGGAGGATTATAACTACTATGGATGGGGTATGGAGATATTCTTCACATTCCTCATGTCAATTATTGTGTTCCAGATCATGATCCCTATTTCTCTGTACATTTCCATGGAGCTTGTCCGGGTTGGTCAAGCCTATTTCATGATCGGAGATACCCAAATGTATGATGAGGCTTCAAATTCAAGATTCCAGTGCAGGGCTCTTAATATAAATGAGGATTTAGGACAGATAAAGTATGTGTTCTCTGATAAAACTGGTACACTTACTGAGAACAAGATGGAGTTTCGATGTGCCAGTATCTGGGGGGAAGATTATAGTGATGGGAGATACGCTTCACAAGATGCACCAATTGCATACTCTGTTCAAGGTAATTCACCTTTGCTTTCCTAGCATTTTCTGTAGTAAACTGATTTTCTATTTCAGTTCATCTTATGTTTTTCTTTTCTGGTGTCAGTGGATGGGAGGGTCTTAAGGCCTAAGATGAAGGTGAAGACCAATCCCGAGCTCTTACAAGTAGCAAGAACTGGAGCGGCTACAAATGGAGGGAAACATGTGTATGATTTCTTCCTTGCATTGGCCGCTTGTAACACAATTGTGCCTATTGTTACAGACACATCTGACCCCACAGTGAAGTTGATAGATTATCAAGGGGAATCTCCAGATGAACAAGCACTGGCTTATGCTGCTGCTGCCTACGGCTTTATGCTTGTAGAGCGGACTTCTGGCCATATAGTTATTGACATTCAAGGTGAAAGGCAAAGGTAATTTAACCTTTTCATATGAACTTTTGCCTTCAATATTACAATTCCCTTCATATTACTAGTTGATTGATATCCTATGTGAACACTTCTCAACTAATTAATTCATATTTGCCTGTATTAATTGTTGTCTCTGATTTTCCCCATGAGTCCCAAACAATAGGGTTAGCAATTGAATGGTTTATTTTATTTAGGTTGTGATAGGTCTTGCTACTCACTTTATTACTATAAATTAGTGATTTCCATGCTTGTTGACCTTATTATTTATACTTTTTAATCTCATCATGGGCAGTACAGGTTCAATGTTTTGGGTTTACATGAGTTCGATAGCGACCGGAAAAGGATGTCGGTTATACTGGGGTTCCCTGACCAGACAGTTAAAGTATTTGTTAAGGGTGCTGACTCATCTATGTTCAGTGTGATAGATAGATCTTCCAACCAAATTTTGATCCGCGCAACAGAAGGCCATCTTCACAGTTACTCCTCACTTGGCTTGAGAACACTTGTTATTGGGATGCGAGAACTGAGTGTTTCAGAATTTGAGCAGTGGCACTTCTCCTTTGAGGAAGCAAGCACTGCTTTGTTTGGCAGGGCTGCTTTACTTCGCAAAGTTGCTACCAACATAGAAAGCAAACTCAGTATATTGGGTGCTTCGGCAATTGAAGATAAGCTACAGCAAGGGGTGCCAGAAGCCATAGAGTCTCTGAGAACAGCAGGGATTCAAGTATGGGTTTTGACTGGGGACAAGCAAGAAACAGCTATATCAATTGGCTACTCCTCAAAGCTCCTAACGAACAAGATGACCCAGATTGTAATCAACAGCAACTCTAAGGAGTCATGTAGAAGGAGTTTAGAAGATGCATTGGTCATGACTAAGAAGCTCACCTCTGTATCGGTGGATGCTCTTGATAATGAAGGTAACCCGGGAGCTGGTGTCACTCCAGTGGCCTTGATTATTGATGGAACCAGTCTTGTTTATATTCTTGACAGTGAGCTAGAAGAACAGGTAATCAATCAATCACGACATGTCCTGTTCTTTTCTTTGTCAGTATCATAAAATGTTTATGTGCTAACAAATCATAGTTGCAGCTCTTTCAACTGGCCAAAATCTGCTCAGTGGTACTGTGCTGCCGTGTTGCTCCATTGCAAAAAGCTGGAATCATTGCCCTCGTAAAGAACAGGACTTCTGACATGACCCTCGCCATTGGGGATGGTAATTAACATTTGCCTTATTTAAACTTCATCACTATCCATACAACCAAACACTGAAATTTCTATTGGATGCATAACAGGTGCAAATGATGTTTCCATGATCCAAATGGCTGATGTGGGAGTTGGCATAAGTGGCCAAGAGGGCCGGCAGGCTGTAATGGCATCAGATTTCGCAATGGGGCAGTTCAGATTCTTAGTTCCTCTTTTATTGGTTCATGGGCATTGGAATTATCAACGAATGGGCTACATGCTATTATACAATTATTACAGGAATGCAGTTTTTGTTCTTCTTCTTTTTTGGTGAGTAACTTTTTAGTGAATTGCTGTTTATATTACCATGGAGTCAATGGGTTGCATATTGTGTACAAACATATCTGCTAACATAACACACTGATGTTTCTTTGTAGGTACACACTCTTTACTTGTTTCACACTAACAACCGTGATCACAGAATGGAGCAGTGTGTTGTACTCTATAATATATACAGCGGTTCCTACAATTGTTGTCGGGATTCTTGACAAAGACCTAGGGCGGCGAACTCTCCTGAAGTACCCTCAGCTTTATGGGGCTGGACAGAGAAAAGAATGCTATAACTCCAAACTGTTTTGGCTGACAATGTTTGACACGGTATGGCAAAGCATAGCCATCTTCTTCATCCCCCTCTTAGCATATTGGGGCAGCTACATCGATGGATCTAGTCTTGGAGATCTCTGGACAATCGCTGTGGTTATTTTGGTGAACTTGCACTTGGCCATGGATGTCATGAGGTGGAATTGGGTTACTCATGCAGCCATTTGGGGATCCATAGTTGCTACCATCATTTGTGTTGTTGTCATTGATGCCTTACCTTTTCTGCCCGGATACTGGTATGCAACTTTCCTCATTTATTGACAATTCGATACATCCCATGATGAAAATTCGATATATTCTGAAATTTGTGGTATTATATTTCAGGGCTATCTTCCATGTGGCGGGGACGGGATTGTTCTGGTTGTGCTTGCTTGCTGTGTTGGTAGCTGCACTTGTTCCTCGCTTTGTTGTTAAGGTTCTTTATCAATTCTACTGTCCCTGTGATGTTCAGATAGCTAGAGAAGCTGAGAAGTTTGCAAATGCAAGGGAATTTGGAGTGTTGGAAGTAGAAATGAACCCGATGTTGCGTAGATGACCAATTTGTAACTCATCCCTTCATTCTTTTTTGTAATTTGATCTGTTGTGTCTCATAGCAGTGTTTATTCAATGTAAATTAGCATTGGTTGGTTACTGGATATAGGAAAAAGGAAACACTTTTACATGAAAGTTGACACATTATAATGAAAGAGAGCTTTTTGATTTGTCTCTTGTTCAGAGTTGTTCCTAAATCCATATGGGCACAGAAGAAACCACAATGCATGCCATCTCTTTGGCATCTCAGTTTTGGAACCATTATTGCAGTGTCCAGGCATAAGAGCATGTACAGTGGGAAGACCCTTGTTGAGTCACGGGTCCCTGATTTTGAGTCCC